>CACSLJ010000195.1:0-48576 GCA_902706625.1 Albugo laibachii | reverse complement strand
TAGACTCACTTTATCTATTGTTCGGTTTCTTCGGAATTAAAAGAACGCCCAAGGCTTCAACCATCCGTATCAGATGTTGCTCACAGCAATGTGTGATCTCTTCGTTCTTATTTGCAGGCTACAAAGTAACTCAAGCTGCAATGATCGACCTCTTTGGCCTTATTTTACTCTATAGGAATGATTTCATGTGCGAAGATGGCTTTTCGCACTACTTTATGGAGCTGCAGAATGATCCTTAGCCTCCGACGGCTATCTGAATGCACACTCGATGTGGAGTGCTTGCTCAAACAACTCCCACCAATCCATCTTCATGTGTTTCTCATTTCCCAATTTCTCAAAAGCAATTCCGCCTGTGGACCGCTTTGACATGTGCAGAAGAAAACCTCTTTTACTGTCGTTACTTCACCCAACGACATTCACTTAAATCATGAAAATTTATAAGTTGTGTCATCCGTTGAACATAGGCTACCTTTGTAATTAAAAATAGCTTATTGATCAAACTAGTAGCTTTCTATTAGCAAATTTAGCGAAGAGCTCTAAACCATTCAAAAATTTAGGTCTATGATGACGAATGATTTTCTTGAGTTTGACGATTGTTAGACACTGTAGAATTTCCACTCTTTCAAGACGATTTGCACGTCAGTCTGAGACACAAATGTAACTAGTTGCCAATGATGTAATTTCTCACATAACGCTTCATGCGCTGCTGAAATCTCAAATAATTCCAATTGATCCTACTGAGGCAACATCAATGAAAACGATGGCATGTCCTTTCGCCGACAGCTTTACTTTTTACGGATTTGTAAGCTCCTCGTGCGTTATTGAGGGTCATTTGAGGTCCTATTGCTGCCAATAAACAGTCCAATGTACCGTGCATGAAGCTTACAACTTACATTCATCTCGAATATTATGATCGACATGGCATGCAGCTCTGTACCAGGTATACTCCACTCCGATATCTACATTCTTATCAGTGGCCCCGTGACCTCGATATTATGAGCCCGTTGATGCGATTGCAGTTGAGATGCGTGCAGGCAATTGTTGAAACCAGAAACCCAATCGCCTTTCCAAGTTCGCGTTATAGCTACTCTAGTGGGGCGAATGACGGGCAGTTTTCATAGTGAGTCTCTTCCGGCCTTGAAGGCGCTTTTGAGCATTATAAATGTATTCATCGGCATGCGCTACTTGACCCATTTTAGTCAGCAAGATGATAAAGCAGTCATGTTCAGGAATTAGATCGCTTTATGCTCCCGAGTGCATTGAAGCCTTCCACACTACAACTTCATTGATGAGTACTGGAGCGTAATTCCATGCATCACTTTTGATGTAAGCACAATTTTATCACAGACTATAAATCAAGTGAAGCAGCAATGTTTAAATTAGCTCAGGAAGCAAAGTAGCGTTTAACTTCATTAAAAGGTGCACAGATCGAGTAAGCATCAATTTGACATGAAAAATGTGAATTCTTCCATGAAGCGTTATATACAGTAAAACCTGTGTAAAGTTATACTGTCTAAAGTTTTAACCTGTCTAAAGTTCTAAGGTTTAGCTGGTCCCAACTTGAGACCCATATGTTTTGGAAATACTATTCCCTACCAGTCTAAAGGTTTAACCTGTCTAAAGTATTAACGTTTGCCCGGTCCGGAGGCTATACCTTTAGACAGGTTTTACTGTAGTAGTATTGACACGATCACATGAAGCGTAATCATTCTTTTGCCCGATAGAATGATGGTTGGACCGCAAATACTGTGGTGAAAAAACGTTGCATCGACACATTCTTTACTTCGCTCCATTTTACGTAGTTGCGACGCAGTACATTCAAAATTATGATCATTATCGATTTCACTCTAGGAAGTCAAAACGAGCCGCCAGCATCGTTTTATTGCTGTTAGCTTGCTGTCCACTTACGTGCTATGGCAATGCCTATGAGGAAGCATCATACGTAATATTGATCAAGGCGAAAAAGAGTGACGACGCGGGTCCAATCTTGGAGCGTGTCAGATCTTGTCACAAGTGCTTAATTAAAAGTGCAAAAGTCACAGTAATATCCTCCAAAGTCGTTGCTCCGTTCTTGTCAACAGTCAAGGTCCGCGCTCTGACTCATGGGTTTGAACGGATACAGATTTATTGCAATTTCGAAAAGATATGCCCCGCGTTGCATCGTCTTCGACTACGTAACCTCCCAACGTCGACATTGAGCAACGGAATTGATGGAGAGAAGCAGTTATCAGAGAACGCGATCGATAGTCTTCCCGCTCCAGAGATGGAACTTGCACAGTTGTTGCGGCATTCGGGCTCAAAGAAGCCTCAAAATACGTATTGCACACTTTTGAAGATGTTACAACGATACACCTTGCGGGCACGCATCGATGAAAGTGTCATACCGACCCAACTTTCACAATTTGCTTTGGAACGCTTCCGGATTATTCTTCGCACAAAACTTTATGTCTAGTTCAATTTTCTGAAATGGGTACTTCCGACTGTAGAAGCTGCATAGGACGAGCAATTGGATCGAGAATCGTTGGTGACTTCTTGTATGTAGATACAAAACTCCATAATAGTGTGTTTGTTGTGCGCACGATGGAAACCCCAGAAGATATCATCGCCAGGTGCTTGGTATGCAATTTTTACTTGTATGCTTTCTATGATATACCTGAGGATAACTTATGTGAGCGAGTTCATAATCATAAAATCTAACGAAATTATGACATTCACATGTCGGGTGGATTTCCGGTTGTCAGAAAGAAAGAAGTAATACGCAAAGAACTCAGTCAAGTACCGAATGAGAGGCACGAATGCGCTCGAATCAAGATGGGACACAGGCTGGATAATGCCCATGAGAGGATGATAAAATGCATCAACTGCTTGGCAAAGGGTACCCTTGTTATTGTGCATTAGCTGAAGGTTGATGCTGAGCCTTCACAACCTGCTCATTTACTATTTTCGTTTTCAAAGGACGTGTCTGACTATTATTTTGGCAATGAAATACTAGCTGATGGGAAATGCATGAATGAGTGCCCTGTTCGTGAGACTGATCGTATTGAGGAATGCTTCCGACATTGCTATACACAATTTGAGCAGGAACCCAGATTGCAAGACTCTATCTCTGCGTATACGCCAGAGCCGACTATAAGGAGTACCGCACCAGAAATTGTGAAATCCTCAACTGTGTGCATTTTGGCGTATTTCAAAAAAAAATTGGACGAATGCAAAAAATGCCTTGAGTCAATGATGCCAATATATACACGAGAGCTTTCGAAAATATCATTCCAGTATATAATTGACGCCAGACATTTGCTCCTACACGAAGTATGCATCGGTTTTAATGGAAATTATTGCAAGAAACTTGTGGCCTTCCCCAACGAAATGTGTGACGACACGCCTCAGCCACCAACTAAGAATTTCCAAAGAAAAAAACCAAAATTATTGATGAGAAGGTCTTTTAAAGCAAAATTATTGATGAGAAAGTATGTTAAATCAAAGAAACGAAGTCATGAGATGAACCCGGCTTTGGAAGAAGAGATACTACAAGAATCCGAACCTCTTCTTCAAAACAACATGATTAGCTCTCCATCTCGCTTGTCACATACTGAAAGCGACGCGACCCAATCTAATCTACGCGTCACTATCGTGCGCGTTCGATATAAAACTAAACGGTGCTTGGCATGTTATGTACTTGTACATGACGTACTGGTGGTATCAACGATAGAAGGCTACGTCTGGATGGTCGAACCAAAGACGGGAGATTGGCTATGCAATTGTGCTATGACAGCGGATTCAATTTTTGAATACAGTCGTGGAATTCTTGGACTGCAACAAGTGCCTTTGAGTGAATTGAATGTCCACCTGTATGGTCACGATAGTCTTCGCAGTATCTATCGCTGGAAACATCAGCTGAAATCACTTCCAATCCATTTACCGTGGGGAAAAGACGCGAGCATCAAATCAGAAAAGCTGGAGCAAGATAGATAATGACTGTTACACGAGCATCTCCCAGTGTGCCTCAGCGAGTTGATTTTGGTCTGGGAACATGCCATACAGCCTCTCGAACAGCACAAGTTTATCAATCAAAAGCGCCTTCAATTGAATGCGATGCACATTAAGGTGAATAAGCTATCTTCTTTTTTAAGAATATATCCCAAATCTTTTGAACCACCGAATGCGGGTAAATTGACACAAGATTTTGGACACTGCCATTTTATTTTCAGTGACTTACAAATACTGAAATGCTTAGCCGTACTAGGAAATCTTCAACAGAGATGCTAAGCCGTCTCACATGAAATTACGGGGAATGTTACATCCAGCTCATATTTGCAGGCTCTTCAAGCTGCATATCGGCACTATCTACAGTAAGCATTTCGACGCGAGCTTTTGATAATGAATGGTATAATGGTTGCCCATACTTCGAACTGTTCTAACCAAACTAAGGAATCAATAAAGCTGAACTACTTCCTCGTATTTGGTGCAATTTGCGAACACTCAAAATGTACAAGCTTATAGCTTCTACACAAGTTGATCGATCGCAAGAAAATTTAGCGCGCATATTAGGCTTTCGTTGAATCTGCCCGCACCAAAACTCTGAACGACAATAGCTTCGCGCTTTGCAGAAAGAAAATCTCCTCTCTCCACATTCGTCACTGAAACAGCCGGAATAAAACGGACTGCTCGCATCAGCCTCGACTCGGTTGATAACAAGGATATAATCCCACTCTGCTTTCTGAGTGAATACACCGATCGATCAATTTGGAATGGGCAGCACGCGACTCAGATATGAAAGTCCATGATCCATCTGTGGCTCATCACAATAGCGCTTGAGAAACAAATCTTTTCTCAGTGTATTCTGTAGCTTTGCAAATGGAAAGTCAGCTTCAAAGGGCCTCAATGGTGAAGCCTAACCGACTATGCAAAAATTCACTAGAACAGGTTTGGTTTCACGTGAAGCATCGTTAACGTTGTCAGAAGGGAAGCTATAAAATTGATGATGCAAGACGATGGCAAATCGCCCATCCTGTCGCAATAGAATTTCATTGAACTGTGATGGAATAGACGGGGAATCACATTGCTATCAGACAGCTCTATTGGCTGGGGGAGGGAGGCTAACCTGGGAGAGATCTCAAAACCTCAATCGTGAGCTTTTCTCACGCTCAATGTCGGATCAAGTACGCATCGATCAGCTATCGAGACAAGATCTAATTTTGCTCAACGATCCTTTTTTCGTGTCTTCTTGCACGAATCCAGCAATCGTTGTATTATTCTTATCGGATGCGGAGTGCCTCCTTTAATTATCCTACATGCAACGTCCCTCGCCTCCTAATGAATAGGACCAAGTGTGCAAAATTATTCACGCTTGAATCGTTCGTGAACGAAGTAAGCGCTCCTGTTTTCTTTTGTGTCATCATTTTTTGATAAACAGATGAAGCCTATGGATTCATCTGTGTGTTGACCAAACTTGTGCAGCGATTACGGTGTCAAGCGAAGTCGAGGAGCTCATTTTCATGGACACAGTGGAAGCATCTCAGCAACGGCTTCATCAATTCGAATCGATTTAACGTGATACAGCGGATGCTGCAGCACATGGTCAAATCAAGTGGTCGGAAATCACTTTGACGGTGCCGGAAGAGGTGTCCTCTAAAATTGAGTCCCTTTCAGCAGTGAAGGTGTGTTCCCACGTGCTTGAGTTTAGTCGTGTGTCTATGATCACTATAGGAGAACACGTGTGAGTTTGTGTCATGGAATTAGGACTATAATTCGGACTCAATATCGGAACGTAATGAGAAACCCAATGTGCAAATTGTATTGTTACGCTCATGATTTGTTGTAGTAAACGAAGGATTCATTGTTGGTCACTTTTTCTTTTCTCCATTTCCTCGTGTCGTGAAACTTTACATGACGTTTCGGGGTGGAGCCTTGATTTCGATGTCGAGAAAGCTGCACAATGCCGCAAAGGTATTTACATATGCCATTCACATATCCCGCATAGTACGCAACTAGATCAATCTATGTGCGGCAGCAAGGAATCCCGTAAACGTCGCTGTAAATCCTGCTCCGCCAGCTCTTTGTCACTTAATATCCCGATGGTTCAATCGCACGCGTAATCATGAATTCATCTCTACACTGAGGCTGCAACACAATTGTGCAGTTATCTCATTCACCGAGCCATACACATTTGAAATAGATTTGAACCTCACGGTAGTCGAGGAAAAAAATATGCAAAAGAGACACTGCCAGGTGCAATATGAGCTTCATGTACTTGCGTATCTAGCTCTAAACAATCTAATCCATGGTGAAAGCGCGATGAGAAGGCACACATTTAGCCTCGTTTTGGTCGCACGTTGAGCCCATCTCCGAAGGATCATGCTTTCATACAGTGTACAAAGAGTAGAGTGGGTGGCACTCCTCACTCTCTAGCCTGTGCCCATTGGGCACTTGGAGACATGAGCTGGCATAGCCTCGCAAAAGGCCAGCATAATCGGTTTGCTGAAGAAAATTCCACACCAAAGTGGCAAATCTGGAACTATATAATGAGGTCTAGACGCTTGAGCGGATCCAAGCTGCATCAGCAATAAAGCTGGAAACTGGAGTGTGACCTACCAGTAAGTGCTCCAAGTACATGATACGCTAAAAGAGAAGCTCGGGAAGCACGAAGAAAACCAGCACTGAAAAACAGAAGCCATCCAAAAGCTCTTGATGTAGCTGAACTTTATCTGCTCCTAGTTGAGCGAAGAGTATAATCGATCGAGTCAAGTCAAATATGACTCGAAGGAGGCAAACAAGGGCCTCGGTTATATCGAACAACACCTGGATCAAGCGCCAACCAGTAAAAAAAATTCTGTCACTGAGTGTAAGCTTGCTGAGAAAGACTTCAATAGTGTACAAGCAAAAAAATGAGAAGTTGTAACATCAAATGAGACGATTTGATTGTATGGAGAGTAAGCACCCGATCGGGTCCGTAGGCAGTAGGAACAGCGAGTCTTTTTTCCAATTATCAGTGTATCATATTTCTTCCATTTATTTTGTTCAGCCGACTGCATATGTCTATCTCTCCGTTTCTGCCATCCGTAATGAGCATTTTGAGTTCGTTTGCAACGCGAGCCATTCCATTTCGATTGTCTTGATTCAATTCAACAAATATCCACTTGAGTATATCCCGGCTCATGCAAGAAGATAACTTCGAAATTAACTCACAATAGCGTATCGGTAGACGCTGGTAGAGTGAGTGGCTAAGAAGGACGGATGCGAATACGACGATGCGTCAGTCATATACGATGGAAGATTCCGTGACTTGATTGACAAAGATGATATTGATAAAGTGCTGCGATGCTCCGCCAAGTATATTGCCAATTTAGTTCTAACATTACACAACAGCTGGCCACGCATGTCCTATCAACCACTAGACATGACAACTACTCATAATCATGCTCTTTCGACCATGTGACCGCTTTACTCGCGCAATATTTCGCACTTTTTGGTTCCGAGCATTCGTTGAGCTTCATAGCCTTGGTCCCTCCATAATCATCACCATCATCGTAGGATCGTTTTGACTGGGCTACATCTTCAGCGGTATACTTGTACTCGGCTTTATTATGCATAATCATTTTGCTTCCTACAAAGTAAAACGAATCGGATGATGTTTCATATGGATGTAAGACGATATTCCGAATCAAATCTTCATCTAATGGAGGTACGGAATAGATCGTTTCCCATGTGTTGACACTTCCCGGAATACAGAAACCAAATGTAAAATCAAAACTCTTGATGATTTTGTCTCGAAAATAATGTCGCTCGATCATGCGAAGCCCTCGAATTTCTTCATTTCCGACCGAGAATTTTAGTTTGGTTACAATCGAAGGAAGTCGCAAGACATCTTCTGAAAAATCATATCGAATCGTTCGATACTTTGATTCTCTATCAAGCGTGAAACTGCTGCCAGGTATGGCACTTCGAGAATCGTCTTTTCCAATCCTAAAAAACTTGCGTTTTGATTCGTAGTCAGCAATCGAAAAGCGAAGAAACTTGATGCCGTAGGTGTTTGCATTCAATGAGCACAAAAAATCTAATCAGTAAATGTCATCTTTTGCAGTAGAGAATTTGGTCGACATCTTCCTACCCTTTGTTGGAGCCGATAGACAGAGCACATCTTCAGGTGTATAAAATCGATCAGACATATTCCAGCGAAGTAGTCGTATGCTTTGATTCAAACAAAAAGCCGCATACGAAGGGGTCACCTAATAGTATTGTCTGTGACTCTTCAGTCTTATTACATAAGTGGTTGTGCGAACCTCTAAAACAGACTCGCGTGTAATTGCTTCTTAGTAGATTACTTTGTGTTTTAATGCATTTAGTGTAGCTGCCATGTAGACGAATTCACAGTTGAATATGAATTTTAGCTAGCCGTAGAGCGGAATTTCGTTCGTCTGCTATGTTCTCCACCCGCTTACGATCAGATTGATTCGATGTATCCATAAATATACCAATATAAACGTGCTGTCTCCGACTCGCATAAGGTGGACATTCTTTGTGTAGGCTCCTCAAGCAACGATGTAATTATTACCAATCATCGATATGTTTGCAACACGCACGAAGAAGTCGAAATCGCAGAAACGCAAGAGCGATAAAGAAAGCGAAAATTCGGATGCAAAACTAGTCTTAGAGCTTGTCGAGCCGATTTCAAAAAGGAATAAGACAGATGTACGCTTGGATTGATTGCAACGATCGAGTGTGTTTGATTGACTTGACTCATCAAGCTGTAGAGAGTTGCAAATAACAGGAACAAAAATGACCTAGGACGAGAGGCAATGATTGATTCCGAGCGCCAAGTTGTTCCTCACGTATACGCTGGGGATGCGACATATGAAACACAAATTGACACTGAAAAAGACAGGTTCGATAGTTTCGAGGCTTCTCTTTCAATATTCACGGTGATTTAGGGATGCACGGGCAGTACTGGAAAAGAACATATTGTTGAATAAATCTGGTTCAATTGATGATACTAGTGGAAAACTGTACAAGGGACAAGCAGCCTACAAAAACTACATTGCGAAAAGTGAATCTCAAATTGGGATGAATAAATACACAGGGTTCAGTATTAGCATATCGATGTCTCTATTCATCTCTGATGGAATGTATTAGAACGCAAGGTCCCATCCGTGCACAGACGTGGGCTCGTTCAATTTGCCGGTTTGATTATCAGCCAGATGTGTGCAAGGATTACAAAGAAACTGGCTTTTGTGGCTTTGGAGGTAAATTTCCATGCGAATGGTCTCAAACTCAGATTGTGATGATTCGAATTTGTTTGCGTAGATACATGCAAATTTTTGCATGACCGAGGCGACTACAAAGGCGGTTGGCAAATCGAAAAGGAGTACAAAGAGAAACAAATGGCGCAGCGACAGAGAACATTACAAGGCAAAAGTACGTGCGTAGCACTTCGACTTGATGTGCCTTGTACTAAAGTGAATTACGAGTAAGCATTGGATGAGGTTGATGAAAATGAGTATCTCGTATCAGACGATGCGGATGAACAATTCGCTTGCACCATTTGCCGACAACCCTTTCAAGACGCAGTCAAAACTATGTTAGTAGTAGCTTTGGCGGTGACTGACCAACCGAAGCGTAGCTGACGCTCGTGTTTAGCTGTGGTCACATATTTTGTGAGAAGTGCGCGCTGAAGCATTTTCGGAAGACGTCGCGATGTTTCAACTGCGGAAAACAGACAAACGGTTTGGTTCTTTTTCAACTTGACAGTCTGTTCATCATGCGATACTTTCATTTCTATACTAGGTGCTTTCAATGTTGCGTGGGAAATCCGTAAAAAGGAGGATAAAAAAAAAAATAGTGCAGAAGACTCAACATGATCTTGCATCTAAATTAATGAGATAAAAGAGATATGGTATATACGCCCGGGCAACATTTATCAGTCGCAACGTGGAGCAAGATCGACGAAGCTTCTTTTCATATGCACGCTTGTCTGTGACAGTCAGGCTGCAAAGCTATGAAGTATGAGAGTCTTACCATGTCAAAACCAATATGGCTCTCTCTCCACAGGATGATCCCAACGTCATCTGGCATCACAGGGGTACGACAGCCTGTAGCTTTAGCATACACTCTGGAATTCATTACTACTCAGTGCCATCTGGAGTGTGTCTCTTGTGCAGTCCTTCGTTTATTGCAGGAACACTTTATTCTGAAGCATATCATTGTAGAATGCTTATCCGCCACGGGAGATGGATTCCTTAAATCCTCATTTTATCTGAAGCAGCTGCAACCTCACTACGTGATCGATTTGCAAATCTATTTTTCTGGTAAACAAAATTGCGCTGATCGATCGATCCCATTCGCAGGGATTTTTTCTACCAAACGTCGAGACCAACTGCGCTGCAGCTGAAGTCAAGTGCAAGTTCTGTCAAAAGTGATGACCAACGAGCCGAACATAGCGGCGGGGATAATCTGAGAGATTCATTCAAGCAACGACTCGATGACAATACTTGACCACTCAATCTCTTTGCATGGCCATTGGCGTGTCATCTAGAACTACGCTTGGTCGAACGCACAAAATAATGATTCTTTAGGCATCAAAGTTGGGAAGTATCAGCAGTGTCTGAGGCATTCGGTTGAACTTTGAAATCAGAGTGGCATCTATTTAGATTAGCACTCAGTCAATCGATACATTTACAACTTAAATAGTTCGTCATTCATGGCTACGAATTAATCCAAGTTTTTCGACAAAATAGTATTACCCATAGCCTGTATCAATTTCTACAGCTTGAGCTTAAGCTATCATAAAGAATGCTTCCAATCTGATAATGCAAACTTTGGACGTGATGAATGAAGAAGAGTCCAAGTCAAGCATTTTTTTCTGATTCAAGAACGTAGGCTGGTTGCTGGGGAGTACAGAGAGCCTGCCTGGCATAATTAAGTGATTGGAAATGCGTCGGTCAATCCTATCTCTTGTCGGGATAAGCCTATTACATAGCTCAAGGTATGCGCACGTCGATAGCAGCTGGAGAAATTTTCAGTAACTGCAGCATAAACTGAATTGCCGTTTTTCCGGAGATGAATCTTGCGATGTTAATCTTGTAATGACATTATAACTTGTTCAAGAATGCGAGGAAGTCTATCCGACGACATGGATACAGCAAAAGAAGGAAAACTGACTAGGAAGGATACGATCGACTGGACTAAATGGTTGCTAGAGCTGCGAGAAGGAATGCGCATTGTGTATAGGTTGGCGATTCGCCTTCGCAATATTCTCTCTTACTGCCTCCGGTTGAAAAAGGACTTCTGGCAGCTATGTCAACAAAATGTTCGACCAGCAAAATTGCATCGAAATTTTCTAGGGAGCGTGAGTTAACATTCTCTCCTGGCGGGTTGTGACATATGCGTAGAAAGCTGGTCATCAATTGCGATCTATCGAGTTATGGGCCCAATGTTTGAAACAACCCGAAGTCGCATGTGTTTCAGCAAAATTGTGAAAAAAGTTTAACGAAAAGGCACGTGCGTCTGCAGCCATGACAATAAGCAACTCGATACTTCACCACTTGGAGGCCAGATTCCTAAGCAAATAGTACAAAGTATTATTCACTCACGCATTCTAAATGATTTTGATGTGTGTGTGTCAGCTCACCATAATGCGGTGAAACAATGCACAGACTGCCTATTTCGTGAGCATTCAAATATTTTACAAGGCACACCGATATAAATATGCAATTCAATAAAGAAGCCGACTGGAGAATTGTGTCACCCCTGGCACCGAAGTTTGCTTAAAGTTTGTTTCTATCCCCTACGAGATGTGGAATCACGTCTAACAGCATCGTCAACGGGCAGGCAGTCAATCCTCTCAAGGTAGGGTGGATCCAATTCCATTCAATGCGGCTGCTTCCAATAAACGCCTTGTCTCCTTATACCTTTCTCGTCAATTTGTTACTGCTGTAGTCACTGCGTATGATGATCCGAAGGGCTTATCGTGCTATGTACTTGTACTTGAGCTAATTTAAATATCATCCAAGAAAAAAGCCTGCTTCGTTGAACTCAGAGAGGCCGACCTTGAGTGGAATTGTGAGAAGATGACGGATGTAAACTTCGAGCACCCACCACAGAATTCGTAATCTGCGACTAATAGTCTTTTATAATTGATGTCAATTATTATGCAAACTAACTTGCTTATGCATCTATAGCATTCAGTCACTTCCGTTCAACCACCCTGGGTAATTATTTTAAGCTATTACTCGCATGGTATCTAGTGACCTATCGTTTGCGGCTCAAAGCAACGTATAAGCCTCGCGGAACCGTCATATTCCGTTCGAAGCGATAAGTCGGCGACCAAAACGCATACAGGTCGGACGCTATGAACGTGAGAATACACTCAAAATTACGCGTAGCCCGCCAGCTACTGCAGCGCGCTGTCTATGCAATAGATTGAACGTACTAGGACCGATCTATTGCCGGTCTAGGAATTTCCACACTTAGGGTGTTGGGGCTATCAAAAACTCTCTTTTAGAAAGTAGCTTCTGCGAAGCTAGCACAACGTCTGTAATGACACTCATTATCTAAAGCGTTTGCTGATGATCGCGGAGGTAAGGCCAACAAGCACCTGTATATCTCAATACATTTTCGATCGAAAGGGGTGCAGGGTTTCAAGTAGGTTAGCACATTAGGGACGCGTTATCTACAGCATAATTTGCTGATTAGATTGCTACAGGCAATATAGGGCCTTCAACCATTCTCACGTTATTGATTTCCTTGCGAGCTAACTCAAAGCAGCGTACGCTTGCCTAACGTATCATTGTGAAGGACCGGGTGAAGGACCGGGTGAAGGACCGGGTGAAGGACCGGGTGAAGGTCCACCGATCTTCATAGTTCTGGATGTTCGGCCCACAAGTTGATAGTGTTGAAGCCACCGTCTCAAAAATGTCCCCAGCGGTTCATACAATCCGATTTACAAAATAAGACGAGAGCATATTTATAAGAAAACCTAGCTAGCTGGATGGTGCGACAAACCTGCAGATCGCTCATCTGAATTCCAAAAAAGCACTTGGATGCTCCGAGAGCTAATGAAGCATCTTCAGCCCTGTCACTTTTTCATTCTTTTACAATTTGGCGACTGAAATAACGCAAGACGTTCTAGACCCAAATGTTCCTTCGTTCTGTTACCAGCAGCAGGGCTTTCGTCATTAGATACTTTACGCTCATTTTCCACGGTCCTTTTTGCAAAAGGATTGGGGGGCGCTACAGCGTGAATTGTCGGCATATTTCTGCGCTGCGGAATTTCGTGATTGCGATCTCTCACGATCGGTCTTGTAATGGTGGACATTTGATAAGTCTTCGGTACTTCGGCTGTACCCGACCCCATCAGGTTCACTGCGCCAGCATCCGTCACACCAGACGAGACTGGGCCCGATCCTTTGAATTTGATCAAGTACAATTCTTCCAAACGCTTCAACAACTGGTGGAGACCAAAATGATTCACAACCTTTTCCGCGATTCGGTGCGATTTCTCGAGATGAAGACAGCGGGCTAGATCGTAACAGCGGGTGACATTTTCATCGACACAAGCTGTCTTCATCATAAGTATCAGCGCTTTGTCCATCTCGGCTTGCTTTTGGGCTAGCTTCTCTTCCTCGCAAATCGATGAACTCATCGAATCTGATGAACTCAAGAGGCGATGGTGCATTCGTGCATGCTGCCAGATCAGATTTTGATATGGAGTAGATTTCTCAGTGCTAGATTCTTTTGTGAGCGGGAACATAGCCGTTGTAAGTGCGAATGTACTCGGCACCGGACGTAATTTACCACGTAAGCGGGGTGCTTTTTGTCCTCTTTCGATCGGGATATAATACAACTTGTCATCATTGACGCCTAGCGAGAAAACACCAAAACGATCCTTTGGCGATTTGTCCATCACATTGCCAAGACAGCCGATAGGAATCCAATGCCACCCGCTAGACGCACAAAGTGCCTGAACACAGCAATAGGAGTCTAGCGTATATAGAATCTCATTCTCATCAAAACCAACCCATTCCAGGATCCCATATTGCGTCCTCTGTCGCCGTAACTGCTCTTTTTCTTCTTTATTGCCGTAAACATCAAAAGGATGTGGAGAAGAGGGATAAATTCCTTTCGCAATACTCTGCACGCGACAGCTATCACTCCATACTCGTACTGAAAGTAATTCAAATTCAAGTCGATCCATGGGACTTTGCGAGAATATACCTAGCATCCTTCCACGTGCTGTCATTGTGACGATGCGACCTGACAGCCGAATCAGTGCGTATTCGAGCCCGCTAGTTGTGAAAATCCAGAGGCAGTTGAGCGACGTTGCTACTGCACAGAACTCGGAGCTGCAAGCAATACATTCGACTTCTTCTAAATGCGAGAATCGATGATACCACGAGCTATTATTTGCCCATGAATGAAAGGGATGGTAGTATACAATACTACAAATATAACCTTTAGCCTCATCTTGACCTTGTAGCCGATGATTAATGGAAGCGTCTTGATCATACTCTTCATCGAGTACGCGATGCGGAGCAGCAAAAAAGGCACCATCCTGATCCAAACAAGCCATGGTAAATCTATAGCTGTCAGGTAATTTAACATTGCGTGCCGACCTGTCTACAAATGTGATTTTGATCAAATCTCGAACATCTTCGTTCTCCAAGTGTACCGAAAAGCTTTCGATTTCACCCAATAAATTCCATACTAAAAGTTGAACCGGACCATGTGTTATAGCACTTGGCTGGAAAGGGGACTGAGACTGTGGACTTGTGAGCGACATGTCTTGCAAATTGGATTCAGAGCGATTTTCAACGTTCGACCCAAAGCCGAAACTAGCTTTTATTGCTTCCACACGAGATTCATGATCATCAGGTTCTAAGATTGGCTTTGCGCTTTGTACACTTGGAGTAGTTGATACATCGGTCAGGAGAAGTGGCGATGGCAAATATGATGGAACTACGCCTTCAATCAAAACAAGCTTACCACCAGCGTGGTAAACAATCAGAGTATTTTTTGTAGATGACCACTGTAATGCCAAAGACTCGTACGACAACTTGGAAAAGTGTACGCATTTTTTCAAGAAGTTCTCTCCACTGGCAGTTGGATTCGTTTGGTGAAGATCCCAGACCAGTATCTCTTTTGATCCAGTACAAGCTGCAAGATAATTTCCATTTGGAGAAAAACAAACAATGTGGATATCGGATGGTGTAGCGCTGCCTACTGGAACCATGAGAGTGAGAACTGGTACCCACGTTTTTCGTTGATACGCTTTGATCATTCCTTCTTTGCTTTGTACTGCTAATAAATGGCCCTGAGGGTGCCAGGAGCATCGCAAAGGCACACGTTCGTCTTTGATATTTGAGAAATTTATCGATATGCTTGCAACTTCTCTGGCTTCTAATTGCACAATGTCAAGGTCAAAAATTTTAACGGTGCCATCCATGCTCGAAGTGCATATATATTTTTCCAAAGGGTCAATAGCCATACTTTTCACATTGTGAGCATGTCCATTTACAGCAATCACCTTTTCTGTATTTTGTGCTAAAAGTACGTGAAATGTCGGGTTGTCCGACACGATCCCAATCAAATTTTCCGAGCAAATCACTTGTCGGATTGTACACGTGGATCGAAATAAAAGTTTGTGCATTTTTGCATTTGGCGGTAGAGTGTACGCGTACGCGCAGTTTTCATTTTCTGAGACGATAATTATTTTGGATTGTGAATTCAATACCGCTACAGAAGTGATTGCTCCATCCATTACAATATCATTAGAAAGAGACTCGATTACATTCTGGCTTTCAAGATTCGTGAAATAGACAATGCCGTCCTCACCACATGTTGTGATGATCTCATTCAAATCGTTTCGAGTTCGACTCACACCATTTGCATCAAAGTACAATCGATTTTCCGTCGTATTTCTCACTGTGAATACATCCATGTCCCCACTTCCGTTGATGTTAACCGCGATCTCTTTCATCGTGAATTCTTCTTCCGTCCGAGCCATTCTGTCCTGTTATCATAACAGTGATATCACTTACTTTTGCCTGTAATTACATGCTGATTTCACTGTTACTTCTATCCATTCGATTGGAATCTTGAGCCTCGCTCTTTGATGCAAATGCTAAATTCAGACAATGGAAAGGTTCGTGGGGCATGCAACTGTCTGAAGATCAGCTAACGTGCACGTGAAACAAAGATAGCCCAAGGCGACACGTATGGAATTCTGTGCTGTCGTCAAAGAGTTACTGCAGTGGGTGCATCGTGGAAATTCTTATAGACCAAGAAATATTCAATCGCAATTGAGGCGACGAATAAAGTGCCACAGACCTTGCAACTCTGATTTCAGGAGAGCTTAAAAAGCAATTGCGAATGGAGTAGAAGCTAGCGGCTACTCACAAAAAAGGCGAATGTGGTCAACCAGAAATCCAATTACCTGGCAAGCAAAGATACTCAGCAGCTTTGAAATAGATTCTCTACCTTGATGGAGATGGCTCATGAGGGCAAAGAGTACAGAGGATGGCAATCACATGCGTGGGAGAAGTGTCGGCGCCATCGAATGCACAGGTGGTTAACGACGTGTCCTACCAAGTCTTTCAGTCAATCAAGTAATTATCCATGCTTAGCCGCTTGAAAACGGATGAATGCGTTCATGGTGCAGACCTCCAAATTCAGGCTATAAATTAGATGATGCCAAATCCTGTGCAAGATCGTAAATGATAAATTGATCACAGGTCTTTACTTTTACAAGTACGATGTCACGGAGCCCAACTGAGTGATACCTCGAGAATAAAAATAGCGGAGTTCAAATGGTTACACAAGGAAATGCGACCTAACCTATCTACTGTTACTACCGCTGGTGGTTGCTGCTTTCTTGACCGAAAGACGGCATAAATGAATGCGCTTGATTCAAACCTGGGTTTCAATATCATCCAAGTGCTTGACGGCTATTGATGCAGTGAAGACCGTCTTTTGACTGAATGAAATTCTTGAGTCTTGAAGCTTGCGGACTGGTACATGATACTTGCTCGAACGACACCAAATATCGATTCGACTTTTGAGGATTTCCGCCATAATTCTGGTCCCCGGCCGGGTCTACGGGATACTCTCGACTGACTTTGTGTGGTGCCGATCACAACGATTTCCAGGATGAACTTGCCGCATTTGGAACATGGTGCAGCTTGCTATTCTTTATCCCGCCATGAGTCTTTTAATAACTTTGCCGCTCATAAGGGAATACATCTCATTCCATTCCTCACAATAGTCTATGCTTCCGGAACTTATTGTGAAAAGCCTGCTAAATCCACTTCTTAGACTCGAAGCTTTTTTGAATCTTAGATTCGCTGCTTGACGCAATGTGGATGATGTCCTCATCAGTCGGAATGCCTCTTCCTTAAACATGACAGTGGGTTCGAATTCCCTTGCAATTTGTTCAGTGGCTTTGTTGGTATTGTTTCCCTCCAAATTCTTGCCTCTCCTAAAGCATCACTGATAAAAATGGGTCCCACGCTTACGACAATTGCTGCAACTAATGATGTCCTCATCAAGTAAATGGCGCGCCAAGCTCTACGAATAATCTGTCGAACCGATGAGTTGCTAGAATTAATTCTCTTCCCATCAGAAAATCCAACTAAATCAGCCTGTCAAGCACAACATTCTGCATAAACCTTTCTCTCCTGCGAGTCCCTCGATGTTGCAGCGGCCAGAATTTAAAAACGACATAACAGCCGCTATGCGTAGCTAAAATGGATTGAAAATGAGCTATTTCCTCGTTATCTGTCGTTAAATGAGTCCTCATTCACATGATTCAGCTCTGCTAATTTCCCGCGAGTATGGCCCAAAGCTTAGCAACAAATTCGTTCTTCGCAATTCTCTGATCAGAAGCAGCTTGCGTCATATCATTAGCTGAGATCCACGAAACGACGGTATGCAAAAATGGGATGAGCGACTCCATCGAAAGTGTCTAATGTGCTTCCAACTTGCATGCTAACGGGAACTTGCCAACTCATTCTCGATGTATTTCTTTCATGAGTTCTATAAGCCAAACTTGTCTGCTCTGAATTTGATTGAAGGCTTCTCACACCACTAGACTTCTTTGCACTTCTTTTTCTTGCGCCCGCTGGACGAGCTTGACTTGGCTGACCCCTTATCTGCATCTGGTACGGCGGCCACTTGTGCATTTTTTGACTCAGATGTTCCACTTTGCTTTGCTCCCGGATTTTGACCATACGACTTCGTCTTCCCGTTGTCATTGGTATTTCCATTATTTGGAGTGTATCCCTCCAAAATGCTTTCGTACCCATTTTTTTGCTTCGGACAATACTTTAGGTCTTCAGGTTGGAATCCTTGCACACCGTTCACGTTGTCGATGTTGAAGTATTCAACATAACCTTGACCACCTCCCTTTTCTTTTGATTGTGTTGTCAGCCAGAAAAACTGAAAGGACTTGGCTTTGCCACACACACTAGTGTTCTTCAATTCGACCGGTGCCAAGCCATGCCTATGAGGATTGTTATAGACTCGAAAGTCCATAACGAGCATGAATTGTACGTTGTCGCAATAAAACGCAGCTGGTCCTTCGTGTAGGACTTGGTCTACCGTTTTTTGATTGACATTGTTTCCAAAGTAAAACATTTTTGGCAACCTGATAGCTGGTGCGTCTTTCGCACAATAACCATATGTAGTATTTCCACCCGGCTCTAGTTTACCATGTTTTTGTATGATATCCTTCACACTGAGTTTTTTCGGATCCCATAATTCTTTGAAACGTATAAAGGTTGGTTCCGACCCGACCGTTGGGAACGTTGCATTGAAAAGTGCCGTGAAGTTAATTCGAACAGAGTAAAGGTCTCTTTTCTTTCTGTCTGTCCACTGGCATTGTGGGCATTGAAAATAGCCATGACCTTGAGCAACATTGAGCAGCTCCGATAGTAAGAGAATAATACGCGTGATTTTGAGTGCCATTATGGAGTGTTGGTGCCAATTCACTACTGCCTTAGTACTTATCGGTACACGGCTCTTCATTTTTTTATATAGCTTCCACGTGTGCATGAATCTTGAAACAGTCATAACCAGATCTCCACATTGATGACAAAGAATAACGTGTAGCCCAATTTGCGAGCCACAAAATGCAGGAATACTGTAGAGACTGGTTAAATGATAACATGCTGACGTGGCAGCACACCGAGTGGGTAAGCCAGCTTGACTGTACCTTCTGATTGCAAGAATAGTGCTTCCTGTGTGACGTTACTGGCAATCAGTTGCCACCACTCTTTCATATGAAAACGTAGCGACACATCACTGCATGAGAAGTGTGTGAAAGTGGTAACTACGATACGTGGATCACTAAAATCAGAGATTATTGTCAAGTAAGGCAAGCCCTCCCAAGTAGGTTAATTATATCGTCATAAGTTAAAGGAAAGGCATCGAGAATGATTAGCGATAGGTACATACACTCAGCGGTGAGGGTTCTTAATATGCTTTTTCGCAGTGTAGAGGATAATTAACTCGAGTGAAATTAAAAAATGAAAAACATCGTCTCTCGAAAAAACAAAATTACAGTCTAGTTGACTTGACGGAATTGCTTCCAAGCCTTTGGGAAAACTGATCCATTTAGCAGCTTTTTTGAGCAAATATTTCCATTTGAATCGCAAATTGCGCAGAAGCCAATTCTTAGCATGTATAAGAAGTAATTGAGATGTAGAGGCCGCTCAAAAGAGAAAAAAGGACTACCACGATACGTGTCTTATGTACCATGCTTCTCTTTAGCCAATTCCTTCACTTTGTTTGACTGATCGCCAACCGGTGTTTAATTTAGATATGAATTCTGATATCCTTACAAGCAATTCTCATTCAAAAGCAGATACTCATGCTTTCCAGCCTTCCAACAGGCGTCAGTTTATACAGACTGGATCGATTTGCTGTTTCAAATACGCATTGACTGGCTAAACACATATACACAATTGTCTATATGTATTGTAGCGAAATGATAAGAAAACTACACAGCCACTATACGTATACAATAAACACCAAAATAGAAGAATGTTTTGAATTGCTTGGAAGCATACATTCATTCCTGATGTGTCCTTCCTTGGTCAAATCACGTCATTTTGACTGCGCGTAAGCTTTTCAGCCAATCCATCTATATTGTTTTATTCTATATACACCAATCAGCGATGTTAAATATTGATACTACAACCTGATTCGTCATAAAAGCGTCGATTCCTAAATGGTTGAACTTTCTGAATTCTTCGGAAATCAACGCAGGTGAGCTACGCAATTTCTTTCATTCGCGGATTTACAAAGAGAGAAACAATAGCATTTTGAGCAAAGCGCGCACATGGAATATCGCATGATTGATAGCTTTCGACTCACTTCGTTTTAGTCGTCTAATATACTCCTCTGTAGACTGCCTGGCGTATGCGAAATGCACGATAAGGAAACGATTATTGGTCTCGAATTTCATGCAATTGATGCTGGATTCACTATACAGTTTATATATTTGGCATAGTGGAAGACAAAGATGATATTTGGTGGCAAATCGTGTACAATCGATGTTGCGGTTGTTTTTCATGGTATCATGTCGGGATGGAAAGTATGGTTAGCGATTTTACAAGCGCCCGATCATCCGAGATGGGGAAGATGATAAACTTGCGAACTAATTAACTTGGCTCTCGATTAAGTCAACGGAAGGATAAAAATACCATTGAAAGAAGCGATTGAAAGCGATTTATCCAAAAATGAAAACTTTGGAGATACTGGTTTTGCAAGAAACATCAGTATGAACATCACTCTCTCGCGCTGTCTCATGCCACGTCACATGGAACTCAGCTACTCGATTTCCTCCCATCACTTCTGTCACACGAAATACTCGTGCATTTTCTCTCGTCTGTAGGTGTTCAAATCGTGGCTATTGGACATCGCATTCGTTCGCCATCGTTATGGAAAAGGTGTATTCCGAGATCGCCGCTTGAGGTACGTCGATGAAGCATTGTCGTTGATCCTTTTTTCTGATCAACTTCGTAGCTTTATATTTATTAAGGTATAATATTATAATATTATGCGATTTGAGTAAAAGAAGTACGCTCTCTGTATTTATTGTGCGTGCAGTAATGTCAAATTCCCAAGTTCTTTGTACAGTTTTTAGCCAATAAGAACAAACTCTCATCGTAGTACTACAGATCGAAGCTTCCGCTCTAGGTCCAGTTTTTCGGCGTCGAAAGCGGATTAGACTGTTAACGACGAAAACTAAGTAAGAAGCAAGGTAAAGCGAAAAAGGGCTTTGTGTCAAGTAAGCTACTAGATATCGACTTTTTGATTTTCACCCGCCGAATTAAGCCGTTTCTTATAAATGCAATTGTATACATTGCCTGAAACTGACAAAGATTCAGTAGAGATAAGGCCAAGGCAGCTTTCACTCAATTTGAAATCAATCGGTATTTTACAGATCGCTTTTATCGCATGCACAAGAAACATAGCTTCGCCGAGATCGAGTCAGAGACCTTAAGCCTAATCCATAACGCATTTAATTGGCTACTATATTCTACGTACTTTTCATTTGTAGCCAATACATCGATAATATATACGTCATGCAAAGCTCGGGGTGAGACGATGATGGATTAATTGATCGTAGTTGTGCACCGTCGGCTAAGGAGAAACTTGCACGGGATAGATTATATAAATATATAAATTTTTTCTAAGTTGCTTACTAACTCGCTGAACATCTAGATCTATGTTCTCTATTTGTTACGTTGGCGAGTTGATGAGTAAGCTATACAGCCTATATACGTATACCACAGTATAAGATATTCACCAAAATAGCACAATTATTCGAATTCTTTGGAAGGATACATTCAATCTCTGATGTGTTCTTCGTTGGTCAAATCACGTCATTTTGACTGCGCGTACGCTTTTCAGCCAATCCGTGTATATTGTTTTATATATATATTCTAGAAACACCAATCAGGCAATGTTCAAAACTAAATACATTAATTTGATTCGTCTAAATTAAAGGAATCCGTGATGGTTGAACTTTCTCATCACTTCGACTCGAAAGCGGGTAAGTAATACAATTCCTTCCATTTACAAATTCACAAGGGAAAGATGAAGCACAATATTGGAAGAAGCACGCACACGAACATCGCATAAGCCACAATTCTCGACTTGCTTTGATAAACGCTGACATAAGCCTGCTTTCGTAGGTAAAATAGAGTTGGACAAATGATTGACAAGGGAACGAATGTTGATCGGATTTGGTACAAATGATGATGGGTTTTTCAATACGCGTTCATGTCGAAATGAAAGCTATGGGTAGCGATTGCACAAATATCAATCGTATGCAAGACGCACATTACTTGGATACGTGGAATATTATAATGTCAGCTGTGGTATTTGTACAAGACAATTGGAATATCATTCTCCTATCAAAACAAGAAAATTTCACACAAAAAAAAGCAGATTCTGAAGCTTTTAAGCGTTGTCAGGCATGTACATGACTCTATCGCGCTGACATCTCTCTCATGCCACGTCATATGGAACACAGCTTCTCGATTTCCTGCCATCAATTCTGTTACACGAAATACTCATGCATCTTTCTCTCGTCTGTAGGTGTTCGAATCATGGCTATCGGACATCCAATTCGTTCGCCATCGTCATGGAAGAGGTGTATTCCGAGATAGATCGAGGTACGTCGATGTTGCATTTGTCATTAATCTTTTTTTCGTATTAACCTCGTAGCTTTATATTTAGCAATGTACAGCGCACGCCATTGGTTTGGAGACACTTCCTTTTCTTTAGTTTTTTGTTGAACGGTTTCACATATTTTCATTCCGAAAAGTGTGTCGTTTAGCTCGATTTTGTGAGGGACCAATGACGTAATTTCCGTCCCAAATATTACGTGTTTCTGACAGAAAGTAGAAAATACCAAAACAAGGTGGGTTGCGGTATGACGCATGCAATACGTAATAAACGTTCGCACACGTAATTAACTCTCTAAAGGGTGCCAATTGCATTGTAAATAAGTTTTTTTTGGCGCGCAGTCTTGCAGAAGCATGTGAGTGCATTTTGGAATCCTTAGACAGTCTGGCACGATGGGTAAAGCTACCGAGCTTGCGACGGCCGAAAAAGAACATCATTTTGAGGCTTTGGAAGACCAACATGAGCTACAGGAAGATCGCAGAGACTGTAGGACGGGGCAAGAGCACTGTGGAGAGGGTTGTCAAGGCGTCTGGCACTCCAGTTCCTCCTTCCAAGCGCGGTGGTAGCGTCAAAATTGACTTGAGAACTAGGCGTCTGATCATCCGCAAGGTTTCAAGTGGAGCTGGAGGCGCGAAAAAGGTTCGTGATGCGTTGCAATTGCCTGTGAGTCTTCGTACGGTACAGCGCTGTCTCGAGAATACGCCCTGGCTCAAGTTCAAGAAGCTGCGCTGCGGCCCCATGCTCAAACCCGGGCACGTCCGAGCTCGAATTGATTGGGCGTACGAGAACTCTGATCTAGATGACTTCTGGTGGGCCAACGTGATGTTCAGTGATGAGAAGAAGTGGAACATGGATGGGCCTGATGGCTACAAGCAGTGGATCGACACGAGAGCAAAGCAATCGGTGCCAAATCGTCGCCATTCTGGTGTGGTTCAGTCATGATCTGGGGCGGCTTCTGCCGAGACCGAAAGACGACGCTGGACTCTATGGTCGCTTTACCTCAGTCAAGTACATGGCTACTTTGCAAAATCAATTGCAACCTGCGTTCGACATCGGAACACAAATTTTTCAGCACGACAATGCGGCCCCACATGCAGCGCGCCACACGAAAACCTGGCTTCTGGACCAAGGTTTCGACGTTATGACGTGGCCCGCGTGCTCACCTGACCTCAATCCAATTGAGAGCGTCTGGGGATACATGAGCCGCCACGTCTACGCCAATGAGCGCCAATTACACTTAATCCAAGAGCTCAAGAACGCCATTCAGCAGGTGTGGGACCAGATCCCGGCTTCCTACCTCCTCGCGCTTGTCACCTCGATGCCGAAACGGGTTCAAATATTAAAAGAAGCCAATGGAAAGCATATTCCATATTAGCAACGCGTCAAACAGAGCAGAAGAACATTTAATACAAACGTTTCTGCGTGCCGTTTCTTTCCTGTGTTACTCTTCATAACTCACCTTGTTTTGGTGTTTTCCACTTTCTGTCAAAAATACGTCATGTTTGGGACGGAAATGAAGCCATTAGACCCGCACGAAAACGAGCTAAACGACACAGTTTTTGGAATGAAAAAATGTGAAGCCGTTCAAAAAAATCCAATAAAATTTAAGTGTCCCAAAAGCAATGGCACGCACTGTATAGTATTATAATATTATGCGATTTGAGTAGAAGAAGTACCGTATTTCCTATTTAGAGCTGTACACCTAAGGTGTCCGAGGGTAGGTTAAGTATGTAACTCCATGTGCATTTGTAGTATAATATATTGCAGGTGCACTTAAACTATATTATTGTTGTGGATAACACCATTCCATACCTCCCACTTACACTCGGGTTGAGTTTGTACGAAGCAATCAAAATGCGTCCAAACCACAGACGAGCACTTTGATTTGAGTTCACTGTGTATGTTGCTATGACCATCTTCGTGTGCATGTGCTCGTCTTCATATCAAAAAAATCAAACAAAAGCTTCTATTCATTCATTATTCAGGCCGTACTCTTGATCGGAATCAATTTCATGTCCTTTTTGGATGACATGTAAGTTCTCTAGGGCCGTTATCAAAGACGCCGCGGCTACGCATTCGTCTGAAGGAAGGAGCCCACATCTTTTATACCCATTCGCAACTGTTTCCTTACTCAACTGCGCCCATGACTCCGAAATCCACCGCACTATCGTTGGACGCTTGGGTGGCACTAGTCGGAACGATCCCGTCTCGCTGCGGTGGTGCTGAACTCTGTATTGCAAGTAATCCAGCCAGTAGCGCCGCAAGTTTGATTTGAAAGGGAAATTCCATGCGACATCTGATGGCTGGCAAACTGCGGTGGAGTGCGGTGTGACCTTGAGCATCACGAAATTTAGAAACTTGGCGCATTCGAGGACTTCATCGGTCCAATGACCACTGAAATCGTCCCACAAGAGTAGGATTGGATCGTTGGGGGCCGCTCTACCACCGAAGTGGAACATCAGGAACTCGACCGACAGTCCGCCGTTCCACCAGCCTATTGCACAGTCGGACATGGAATATATATAGAAAAATGTATGGGAAATAACTTGGCAATACAAAAAAATACTGCTCACCTTTTGAGTTGGTGTGAATCGACATGTCAAACTGATCACTAAGAGGCATGATTTCGCTCCACACCTTTATTCCGAACCCGCACCGCATCTTCGTGTTTTCAGCTTGCGTCGTTGGATCCTTGGTGGACGCTGTCTTGAAAACGACAAATGGTGGGTATCGATGACCAGTCGAATCACCAAGCAGCATCACTGTCGCGCGGTTCTTCGACGCACCACCACACTTCACCCAAACAGTTCTTTCGCCTCATTTGCTCAAAGTCTTCTTCGGGATGTACTCAAAGAACACAGCTAAAATATATACACTTGATTAGTATATTAGACAATGCGTTGACCATTTGAACTAATACCTGTTTGGTCAGCATTGTATATTCGATTGATTCCGAGATGTCGCACGAATTCTTCGACATGCGCAGCGAGCCCGGTTGCAATGTTATCGAGATCCGCTGGACTCTGCTGCCCTTCTCGTGTTGGTGCTCGAACGCTCATCCGATGGCGAGCCATGAACCCGTTCACCCAGCACCTCGACGCACTGAACGGGGAGACGGCCGCCTCCGCAGCAACTTTCTTCGCTTGTATCGTCAGCATGGCTGTTGACACTGGCACACCCCCTTTTCGCAATTCGTTCACAAAGCGAACATTCTCATTCTCCAGCTCATTGCTGAGTAGCGTCGCCGTACCTTTGTCGCGAATCTCACGGTGACCGCCCTTGTTGGCTTGGGTTGCAGCGCGCAGTTTCTGGTGCGCTTTTTTTCAGCTGTAAATCTGTTCCGTTTCGACTTGTGCGCAACTTCAGATATGTTCGGATAGAAGCGCAGTATTGTAGCTCGCATGTCCTTAGTCTTCTCTAACACGTCGAGCACGTTCAGCTTCTTGTCAACCGTCTCTGCATTCACGTTGTATTGCTGTATGTGAAGGACGACGCCGTCAAGGCGCGGTCTCCCTTGAGGTGATGCCTTCGTCGCCATTGTTGTTTTGATGATAAACAAGACAAGTAAAATGGAAAGTGTATTTTTTAATTGGGTCCTAAGTTCAAATTATCTAGTCTAAGCTAATGGGAACCTAACAAGTATGCATACCTTTTTGTCGATTGGCGGAATTGGATATGCAATTAGCTTATTAGATTTAACGTTGTTAAATCATTATCGGTGTCGTCTTACGTCATGCAGATTCTGATCCGATATCTACAACAGCCGTGAAAGCTGGAACCGAACTGATTGGCGCTCTGCAGAATAATGTAAATTACGTAAGCTATTGTATTTTACGATTTGTATCTCTTAATATGGAGGTTGTAGAAAATGTAATGCTGGTCCCTTATTGGTCAATTGCATGGTGTATGTCTTAAGATAAGTATTCCTCTATATAGGAAATACGGTATTTACTATGGGAACTTTACGTCTCCTTGCTATTGATCGTATTGTAGCAACCACGCAACAAATCAACAGTTCTATTTCCCGAAAGAGTGACCATCGAAGCGCACATTTTCAAAACAATGTTGCACTTACGCGTTAAGTGGCCACAATTATCGAACCTACGACGCATCAGATTTCTGCAATTTCGTCACAATCGATTTTGCTGAATGAAGACACAACGAGCGGCCAGCATTATCTCTTGGCTGACACTACGCTATCTGTGTGTATTCTCTGACGAAACTTATGAGGAATCATATTTGATGGGAATGGGTCACGATGGCACCTTGGAATTGAGTCCGATATTGGAGAAATACGAGTTGTCAGAATTGCTTGCTCGTAAAAGCAGAAGTCAAAGTCTTCTCTTTTGAGTTAGTGACACCCTACGTCTCAATACTCAAAATTCGATCATCACTGCACGGTTTTGAACGAATTGCAAATTTATTGCAACTTCCATTATATTTGCCCTAACTTGCTTCGCCTGCGTAAACGTAAGCAGAAGACATCAACATGGAGAAATGAAATGGAGCAATTACAAAAGCGTTTGAAAGTAAAGGAGCCTCGACTTCGAAGTGCCAAGCTTGAGAACCTATTTCAGCAGTACACCCTATTTACGAAAACTGCAGAAAGTGACGAAAAGGCACCGCTACCGCAAAGTTCTGCTACGTTCCCACTTGATGCATCAAATGGTGACCTTTTATGTCTGGTTGAATCGCGTCTGTTTGCTTTGGCCGAATGAAGACAATGCATCAAACATGCAAGTGACTTAAACAGCGTTGGTGAATTTCTCTTCGTGTTGAATAAACGTGATTATATCGCTCATGTACTACGCACATGGAAATCCAAAGAAGAGATTTTTGCTTCTTGCAAAGTATGCTCAACATTTCGGATGGCCAATGTTCAGTGGGCTTATGGTAAAATTTGCGAAATTGTTCATTCTAGGGGAGTCAAGAGCGGTGCTTCACGAAGTCTCATGGGTGGTTTCATGTCTAAAAGCTCAAAGGTGGAACAAAAACATGCGCAAGTGACACAAACGAAAAAGTGCGTTCAAGTTGACGTGGAAGAAAGCTTGCTTAATGTTCATGAGAAGTTTATTGATTGCATGAAAATGCCTGGGAAGCGAAGACTCCACAGTTGTACATTGGTTCAAGGTTGATGCTGTGGCTACGCATTCTGCTCTATTCCTGGTTGTGATTAGTACGGATACGGATGGTAACGAATTTATTACGAAGAAGCTATCTGATGGAAATTGCGTGGAGGAATGTCCTATTCGTCGCATCGTTCCAAATGAGGAATGTTACAAAAATTATCATTCTCAATCTGATACAAATGGAGACCGAATAACTGCGTCAATGCCAGATTTGTTTAAAGCGAGTCGCCTACCAAATGAGCCTACTGTGTATGTTTTGGCTCAATTTGGAAATTGGGAAACCTGCACATTGTGCCTCACGTCAAACTTCGGCACTTACCCAACAACAATGTCAAAAACAGCTTCCCGTTTTCAAATCGGTCATAGTCAGAAAGATCGTCTCGGAGGATGTATCACCAGTGCCATGAAAGAAGCCTGCTATAGTTTTGTAGTTATCCCCGAAGAACTGTTCCCTCACGAGCCCCAGCAAGCCTCACTGTCAACCGAAGGGGAATCAATTTTAAAGAAAAGCAATTATGAATTGAACCCTGCAGGGATAAAGAAGAATTCCGAAATAACTGGCGAGATTCCTGTGAAGAACGAAACTATATTTTCGCACGACTTGCCAAGCACTGAAACCCGTCCGATCGATTCTGGTCAACCCGTCAATATTGTGCGCATTAAATACAGAAAAGCAAAGTGCTTGGCATGCTATGCGCTTGTTCATGAGGTTCTTATGGTATCAACAGAAGTACGCTATGTCTGGATGGTCGAACCGAAGCGGGTAGCATCGGTTTGTCGCTGCAATTGGAAACCAGGTTCGGAGGTTTACCACTCAGTAAGTCATGCATTGCCACAGATCTCTCTCAGCAAAGTATTTTATCACCAGTACGGCTACAAAACTATGATGTCGTTCTCTTATTGGATAGAGCAGACCTCAAAGTCAGTTCCTGTCCCCATTCCGTGGAGTAGAAAAGCGGATGAAAGAAGTCTAGATAAGCCATAACTGTTTTACTAAAACGAACATTGATCACAAGATTTTTTTGCGATTATGCCTTTCGGAGTTATCTTCTACACTCAACAAATTGAGTACGTAGCCTTCGAGTGTGCGAACTTGTCAGCAGGAGCGCCCTCATTCGACTTTGGCACGCATTGTGATAAAAGACTTTTATCGTGGAAACTTTCGCACAATGGCTATGACAAAGCAGAGCCCTGCACGAAGAGAACCCGCTTTGACGATTTTTCGAGAAGTTAGAATCCCACGGGACGGTATTAAATAACATCGACACGCTAAATTGCAAAATAGCTATCGGCAAATACATATTAACGGCTACTGCAGTTACATGTTCGGCATATTGCTTTACGGATACTTTGCATCAAGCTAAATACCGAGCAGGGAAAATTGTATTTTAAAGCTTGATGTGGAGATCTGTACACGAGAGATTTTGATGCTCATGCTAAAGGGGGGTCAAAAATCATACTTGTACCGTGCATACTTAATACTAAGGAATTATCGATGCTACGTATGGAGCATGCCATGCATTGGGATCAATAGTTTTTCTCTCGACCGCGTTTCGGCCCAAAATTTAGGACTGTATCAGTCGATACTCTCGGACATGATATATTTTATACCACCTTTGAATCTGAATTACTGATGCAGATACATTGCAATGAAAAAAGATGCATCGTTGCAAGAGATTTTCGATCAAAAAATTGATATTCCACTAAACAGACGTATCGAGAGAAAGTCTCTATTTTATCAACCTCCGGGGAATTCTGATACGAAACTGAAGCATCCTAGAATACAGTTTGAGGAGCTTGAAAAGCTTTCTTTCGAAGTGGAACCTCCTCACCGCTCTGACAACAAAGCTCTGCCAGATAACACCATAACACCTTCACGTACAGCCTTAGTTCCGCCTATTCAATCGAGTCTCTCTGGTAAGGATAGAAAGCCGCGAAATGAGCTCGTATCGCTGAACCGAGGAGAAATCGATCCTCTTGGCGTAATAAATGACATTGAAAGAAGTGATGAAGATAGAGACACATCCGACAAAAAGCACCATATTAGCAGTGAGTTCTCGGAAAAGCTTAGGCCTTTGCACCAAGACTTGAATTCTCGTGGGCTGATCGAACCAAGTTTCCTGGATGAGTGGAAGAGAAATGCAGATCCAATACTTTCATCAACTCATAAATTGCCTTACAGGATCAGACCGGTGAGTTTTTTAATCAAAAATCGACCGGAAAGCATATACATTAATCATTTGCTCTAGTATATGATGGCTTTAAGCAAGGCTGATCATCCAGGTCCCATAACATGCTTTTTCAGTTTTGACTAATTGGCTGACTTGTTGATGACGAACAGGTGAACTCTCGCTGAGCAAATTGGCTGTACTAACGGATACAAACAGTCAAAAAGGTGGTGAAAGCGTACCTGTAATCAAACGCGCCAAAGATCGGCTTCATTTCCTTGATACTAAGATGATAGCTTCAAATCCTACCCAATATACGAGTTTATCTGAATCAATGAGTGAGTTAAATGAACTCGTAGAACTCTCACAAGCAGAATATATTGCAAAGATCAGTACAATGAAGGAACAATTGGTCCAAACGTGGCAAAGGAAGCAAAAGGTAGAAGCCCTACGAGTAACGATAAAGGCCGTGAAGATTTTGAAAGATGCTGATACCAGTCCAGAGTTGTATCCAAGCGCTTTTGTACTCGTGAGCACCATCTTAAACAAGTTTGGACAGCTTGTTTTTGATCGTATTCGAGAGCGAGCATGCAGTGATGAATTTGGTCAAACTTTGACTTCCAGCTCGTTACCGGAAGATTTCTCCTCCGCACAAATCAACGTACAAGCGAAAGAAACATGCCGTAACTGGTTTTACAAGACCGCATGTATTCGAGAGCTCTTACCACGCATGTCAGTGTGTCTGATTCTGATCTGCTTATTATCTTGTCTTACGTTCTCTGAAGCTACATCGAGGTTGCTTTGCTCCAATGCTATCGGTTTCTGTCGAATGGAGAGTTTGAGCTCATTATTTTACGTCTTTCCAATATGATCAGGTACCTCAGTTAACATTATGCTGCTTTGTGCACTGCTAACATTCGGAACTATTACAGAGGCATTGCCGATCCTTTGGTAGCAGTATACGCACGCCTGTATCTGACATTATCCGCCTCAACTTTGATGAGAGCGTATACGAAGAATGTGATCATGGCTTCTTTGTCCGACTACTTTATCAGTCTCCGCCATTTTCGGACACATCAGCTTAGCAAGTGGACTGAAAAGCATCACCCGACCATGAATCCCGAATCCAAGGCTTTTGATTCATGGACCGAGGAGAAGCTGTTGGCATTGCATTCACCTGCGATAAAGTGGCTTCTTCGCTACGCAGCTTTGGTACCACGTGACCAAAACGTTTTTGATGATTTATTGGCTCAATACAAGGAAACTTGCGGCAATTCAATGGTTTTAAAGCATTTGATCGATGCGTTTGGAGCGGAAATAGCCAGCGACAAAATTTGTCGAGAGATCTGTCACCTCATCCGTGCATCAAGCCAATCCAACTTTACCAAAAGCCATTTGTATGCGATGGTGGCGCAGCAATTAGCAAAGAAGGAACCACATTTTATCGATCATAAGTGTTTGTTATACTTTTTAAACACGACATGGAAATCAATTAGCGAGGTTGTCAAAATCGAAGAGTACATGGAATGTGGAGCAGCGTACATGCAACTAATTGTCACACATTTTTCGGTAATAATTGTCAATTCCGCATTATTTTAACACTTCTGAGTGTGATTTCCAGCCTTTAGAGGCACAAATTCTACTCAAAGATATATCCCGAAAGCTGGATAAAATTTCACCGATGGAGTTGAATGACACGTTCTACAATCAACTGGGTGCTATAATTGAGCACGTGGTTTGCAAGGCGAGGAAGCAGAAGGAGTATTTCGTGGTCGTCATTCCATCGCTCGAGTTTCTGGTATGATGTATCAGAGCTATTTTCTCGTACAAGAATTTGACCGTTGAGTGTGAAATAGACTTTATTAGGGTTGTTAAAGCAGGACACCAGCGTCAGTGTATCCAAGAAAGTATTGCACGCATTCGTCGGCAGCAATAGTAGCTTAACGAAGCCCAGCTCAGACAAAGCTCAATTTCGACTTCATGTAGCTGGCCCGCAGGCAGCAGTTGCACGCACATTATTCGTCCTTTGCTGCCGCATTCACGATTCTCTCGATAATCTTAGCACTCAGACACAACTCTATGAAGCATCGACAGATATTTGCAAGTTTATAATGAGATTAGGCGTGTTGAACGACACCTCATTGTGTGGTAATACTTCAGCCCGGAACAATGTCACTGTTGACGAGAAAGGTGCATTGCTACAGCTTTACACCGATTGCCGTCGAGCATTTTACAAGTTGGAGCCTGTGAAAGCGACATTGTCGAAATGTGTGCTTATTCTGACGACACATGTTGCTCGACCTTGCAGCATGGAAAGGAAAAAAATAACCACCAAGCTCGCTGGAAGACAAGACTCTGAATTTATAAAGTCGTGTCTTGCTCACGCGTTTGTCACAATTCCTTCCATATCAACGTTCTTAGAACCGAAACTAGACATCTACAAGTTTGGATTGTATACTTTTGGGGCGAATGTTGCGTTAAGGCAGAATAGCTTGTCTCAATTGGATGGGTTTCTCAAATCTGCCATTCGGCAAATTGCAGAGACGAATGTCTCTATGCTCTTGGAAGATGCCAAAGAACATTACAGACACTTGATGAATTTTGTAAAAATCCCAGTGGCTTCGGATGACGCTTTTCAAGGTAGATCTTATTTTCAAAGTCACGACGCTTTTTTGGATGGTGGCTTTCTACATTACGTGCGTTGTCTCGTCAGCATCATAGCGTACACCCCGTCTGTCAAAGACGACGATCCGTTCTACTATGTTTCTGCAATGTACAATCTCCTTTTTGATCGGATATTTCCAGTGGATTGTGTCAAAAGCGAATCAGACGATAAAAATGTGCACGCAAGTTCTCGTACCCAATCGCGTGCGTGGAGCTTTGAGTCGAAATTCATGGTCGAAGTCTTGCGAGTACACTTTAAACTGCTTTTCACTCAATTGTTTGGATTATGGGGACAGCGGCAATTAACGAACAAAATTGATGGTGTGGATTCCAACAATGTCCTTTATGATGGCGATGTGAAATTCGTTTCGACCACGCAGGCACATTTTAGTGATTGTGTACGGCAGATCATAATCGATTTGGAACTTTGGACCACGAATTCAAGCAGAGATAAAGATACCGCAGATTCTGTGGTTGTGAAATTACACCAAATCATGGACTGTATCATCCTCATCACACCGTTCTTAACATGGGAAGTGAGCTCAAGAAGTGGCCCGAAAGACAATGTGGTACTCTCCGCATCGCTCACGCTTCGAATGTTTCAGATTTTGAGCAAGCAATGGCAAGCGCTTCAATCGATAAAGTGTCCAAGTAGTCTTGCACGTATAAGAGAATCTCCAGCGGAATTCGATCCCACTAGCCAATTGATGGCTTTTGAAGACGCCGTCTTGACGCAAGTACAGCATCTACTAGCAGATGGAAGATCTCAGCCTGATGCACATCAAGATAACAAGGTGGAAGTGGGGGATACTGAATTCTCCTTGCTCGAAAAGCGAGCGATAGTTATGCAACGTCTAGAAACGCTCATGGTTAAATGCGGTCAATAGTTGGTCTAATCTGTGATAAATACATCATTTCTGCGGCAAACAAAAGCTTCTGCAACAAACGTACTCTTTCACCTCAATAAACAGCAGCTGGGAAAGTAGTTCGGGCTACGAACGACGAACAACACTGCTGAGTTGTCGGCTTTATTTGGGAATCCAATTTCGGTATCTGACCATTCTTATGAAAAGCCAAACTAGCTATTTAGCACGCAATGTCCCTGTTTTCTGGAGAATTAGCATGCTTAAACATCGGCGCTTGACGCGCAAACAAGCAATGGAAGAGAAAATGCTAAACGCCCCAAGTGTTGGTATTTTAATCTGCAAATGTGACTCAACCAGCAAATTATCATCCTAAAATGTGTGGTATTCTTTTTCGAACAAAGCGAGGCGTTTCGCTACTTCCTGACGAAGAGGACTGGATGTGGACGCAAGTGACGCATGTAAGGCCTTTCCGTATTCTGTCTGGTATCGCGATGGAACATCGACTTCGACCTCGTCATAGTCGTCATTGTCAGAACTGAAATCCAAATACTTTAGATAGCCTTCCACTTTCTCGTCTGTACCATTGATGGCCAGGCTGCATTTTAGTCGGAATGTGAATTCATAAATGTATCGTTTTGATCCACGCACGACCGCAATTGATGCGTCACCATTCAGATCTGTCACGCTTACAACACTCAGCTGACCCGTCAAAGGAGCTGCTTGGCATGTAACCGAAAGATTCTGCAACAGGGCTTCAATCTTCTCCTTTGCCCATGCTGTCATGTTTTTTTCTTCAAAAGTATTTCCCTGATTCCACGCAGATGCGCCCTCAACGCTTTTAATCTAGTACAAATCATACAGATAAGATGAAATCAATTTTCCATTATCAAATGTGTACGCACCTGAACGGCGTTTGGGTCTTTTACAAGTTTTGGAGCTATATCTCCAATTAACTCTTTGGTTTGGTCATCGAGTTCATTGTGGAAAAATGTAGTCACTCGTCCATCAGCCAATTGCTTGTAGCCTCTAATGCTTCCACTTAGATTCTCGTCATCTTCTGCTAGATGTCCTGTACTTGCTTGAGTCTTCACTTCATTTTTCGGTTGTTTGACCGATTCCGTCCTTACAATTGTGCTTTTCTTTTGCGTTTGTGTTGTCGTCCCATTCATTGATTCCTGTGTACAATTCATTTTCGAGTCACTGATCTCTTTGTACAAAGTAGAAACCGATTTGTTTTCTGGTTCTAGATTTCTTGCAATATCAAGGACATCTAAGGCTTCCTTGTGTCGACATAGTTTTGCGAGTGATTGAGCTTTTCGAAAGTATCCTTTGGTGTATTTCGGCTCCATATTAATGCTACTTTCCGCGTCCTTCAAAGCTTCTTCTACTTTGCCCATTTCTAACTTTGCTGCGGCGCGATTCGCGTATAACATGTGTACGTTCTTGGAGCAATTTTCAGAATCACATTGAATACCTTTTGAGTACAAAACATCGGCTTCTTGCAGAGATTTCTGCTGAAATGCAGCATTTCCACGACGTTTGATTTCCTCAACTAATCTGCACACATCATCCTTTTCTACTGGGTCCGCATTCAACACATCAGAATGTCGTGTAAAAGGTAAGCCGTCACTGTTAAACATGAATCAAGTCAAGAAATGCTCGTTATCTTTCGACGGTAAAATCGAATTGATTCGAGAATTTTCTATTGATTTACTTCATTCAACCATTTTATAAATTGTGAAAGGTTCTTTGGACGAGTAATACGCTTGAGAATGCTGTGTGTTTTCCGAACTTGCTGCTGGTACCATGAGTATGGATGGTGTTTCTATCGCTGCAATTTTCTCATAGAGGTCACGTGATTGTACAAGAAGTGGTTGGAGGTGACGCTGGAATTCTTCAAAGCCATGTGACTATCCAATTAGAGAATTTAGTACATAGAGCGGATTCAAGAGCGGAAATCATACGGCAAAACGGAGCTGAAATGAACCAATTCCGACCAATCCTCCGCCCTGTATTGGATTAACGAGTCCGTGCCACGTCTTTTTTCCTTTTAAATTGCAATCATATTATATAGTAGCGATTCGAAACGGCGCGATTTACCAAAGTAATCGACGTGGAATTTCCATTCTCGGATGGCATAAAATGGTATGGAGCATGACTTTTGTGCGTTCTCTCCTGCTTGTACCTGCTTTGCTACATAAACAACGCGGTATTGCGATACAAAACATCGACCTTCTTTCCCATAGAAGCAACCTCCTTGACCGGGATATCCGCTAGGAGAAACAAGCGCAGTAAGCTCCAACTTGATTCTTGTGCACATCTGTGTAGAGGGTTTACTTTCCGCTTTGTACTGCGAACGTTTGTGTCGACACTGTGAATATGAAGTTCTCGTACGGTGATACTAATAGTGGAGTCTGCGATTCGTGTAGACCGACATTAAAGCTCATCACATTAACTATTCAGATCTGAGCGGTCTCTGCTCATATCTGATTCTATACTTGATGTATACGCTCTAGCAAATGGTAACAAAAATGGAAAGCTCTAAGTATTATGTATCGAGGTTACTGATCCATCTCATTAAAGGCCATCCATAGCGGTTGAGAGAATCGAGGCGTGCTTGTCATCTAGCGACCATCCCGGTATACTGCGAATATCTTTCACACGGACGCGAAGATGCTCAAAACAAACGTATTGAGATGTTTTGTTGCTCAGTGTCTCGTGTTCTTTCAAATGGTTTCTGTCTGTTTTTGGGGATTCATAGCATGGAAAGTGATCGTTCACAGAATTGAAGGAAACAAGAACACTGCCATCTGTCAGAATGCTTGTTAGGGTCGGAGTGAACTTCATCACAAGTTTGCTCTCGTGTGAGTTCCAATAAGGTACCCAATGGATCAACCCTGTTTCTTCTAGATTATCTCCATCTATGTCGATCTATGTTAACGCAAGAGGGTCAGACTTGCACCGGGATTTGTCGATGGTGTTTACGTACGATAATGGCTTCATTTTTGAATGCAACAATCGGGTCAATAGCATGAATGACAGCAGACGTGTGAATCCGATGGATATAGTCGTCGTACATGGTAATGAGAATCCACACTGGTAGAATGACCGCTGCAAGTCTTCGAATCGATCTGTGATATGACACCAGTACTATAGCCAGACCCGATACGAGGGTTAGCCATTGAGAAATGAGAAGTATTTGATCCGATGAGTAGAATGCGTCACGATTGACAATGTCTTGAAGTAGGATTGGAAGACTTTGCTTCAATAAAAATGATTGGACACACTTGAAATACTGTTGGAAATCTTGCATTTTTGCCATTTGTGTTACTTCGGAGATGCTTCTGTATGAGTTAAATCGATTTTTGATAAACATTTCGGGTAGCAAGCAGAAAATATGGCACGTCACAAGCACCAACGAGATGATGACGAAGAGATTTGATAGTAATGTGCACACCATGACAGTGAGTGTAGATTTGCTGAAGGGCCAGAGGTATCTACAAGGAATAGAATTTAGTAAATGTATTCGCGAGTCGATGCTATTCTGACCTTTGTCCTCTACCGATACAACGTTGTATGATGTAATGGCAAATAAATGGGACAACTGTCAGTAACATAATATTCCAAGACCAGTAAGTAGCGCAATTCTTGATCTCATTTGATAGACGTGTAAGAATATTTGTAATCGTCATTGATGGAGTTGCTAATTTCGACGGTGTTCTCTGGCGTGGATCGGCATGTCCAGAGCTTTCTTCAGAATCAGAGTCGGAGTCAAGTGATGTATCGTCATCGATATCGTCATTCCAGTCTTCTAGCACGGTTTTCGACTGAAGCAATGCAATCTGCTCATCTTTTGTTTGTATGTACAAATCATTCCAGTTATTGTCGATGAATACAGGCTGATTTGCCTCACGTGCTCTCGATCGAGTCCACATTACAGTACCTTATCGCACGAAATGATGTGGTTGAGTTTTGAACTTAACCGGTTTGACAAGAGATCACACCTGATTAAGTGGTGTATCGAGCTTGGCGTGATGCAATCGTTGGTAAAATGCATGCCAATGAACATGGTGCGAAAATTTAGCATGATGAACATGACGTCGTCGTGGTGTGGTCCAATTCCCATGATCAATTGATACGACACTGATATCGCTCAAGCTCTGTCAGCAACATCATATCGGTACCCAAAAGAGGGCCAAACTCCGAGAGCGATCATCGACAAAAGACAATAAAAAGATCAGGCTATCGTCATTTACAAATACAATTATGAGCTTGCCTATATCTTATCTTACAGCCAACTATGCTAATAATACTGGATACTCAACGACTGTATCACCATATCACATTACATCTCCAGAAAAATGATGCGTCACGTATAAGACATATGCCGGAAGAATTGGCGACATTATTCAAGAATTTATAAACATGATCCAACGTGGTCGAAAATAATCTCATCTTGGCAATCCAGGTTCCAAAATAGACCGGTCGATCAGTAAAAACATACCAAGGCACCCCTGGGCAAGACCTTGACTTCAAACACATCGATAGATCGTATTCCGCTACTCATGATCCCCATTTCACGGTCTTCCAGGAGCGGATGTACTATTGAGCCGCTATCGCCTTAGGAACACACAGCTACAGCTACTCAGTTTATGCAGAATACTATTGCACATATCTCGCAAGGAAGCATGGGCAATCACTATGAGTACGGACTCCTCCGAGTTTCGGATTGAAATCGGGTAGGATCTGTTACCTTAATGAAATCATAGACCGAACAGCTTGACGATCAGCTCGTACTCATTCGATCGACAGCCGTATCTCCATCGTATGATCATCATCGGATAATCTAGTCTTTTCAGTTGCTTGCTGAACAAGCTTTGCGATATGCTTTGTGTCATCAATCTTGGCGAAGTACCTTGACTAGACAGTCATTCTGACGGAATCAAGAAAATGTGGTGAGCTCTATCCTACCATCAAGATTACATGTCACCTACAGAGACGATCAGGATGGAAGCTAGTCACGCTTTCGTGCGTGAAGAAATGGCCTCTAATCATACCCAAAGAGAAGTAATGACTGCGTCGATATATTAATTATAACACTTGCTGGAAGGAATTGGCTACGAAATACCTCACCTCAACAAAATGCAAAGAGGATAAGGAGATCTTGTGTCAGCTAGCAATCTGAGGAAGCTAAAAACTACAAAGATACAGGAAATATGAAATAGATAGTACACGGCTTCATCTACAATATCTCATGGCTGGATACGATACGCGTTTGGCAAAGGACATTATCTTTTACTCTGCACAAACAAACCACGCCGTCAATATTATTTCAGCACAATTTCAGCGCACAAAATTAAGTAGAATATCCAAATCTACTCCAAGCTTGATGCTGAGAGTGTTGAACGATGATGCAAAGCACATTCCAGTTCTCTGTCTCCCAAATCGGTACGGCTTAGCTGCAGTAGCGGTGAATATGTATCTGCCGATAGCTATTTTTCTAGCGAGATAGATTCTATAGCATTATGCAATCTAGTGTCTCGATGTTGATTCAAACCGTCTCATGAGATTCTAATTCCTAAAAAAATCGTGAAGAGAGTTCTAATAGTGCAGGGCTCTGCTTTGTCATAGCCATTTTGCAAAAGTTTACACGATAAAAGTCCTTCATCACAATGCGTGTCGAAACGAATAATAGCGCTTCTGCTGGCAAGCTCACGCGCTCAAAGACTACTTAATTTGTTGAGTGTGAAAGATAACTCCGAAAGGCATATCGCAAAAAAACTCTTGTGAGCAATGTTTGTTTTAGTAAAACAATCATGACCTATCCAGTATTCTTTCTTCCACTTTCTAATCCAACAGAATTGGGAGAGGAAGTGTGATCCACTTTTCTATTCAACGGAATAGAAATAGGAGTGATTCTGAGATTTCGATTAACCAATAACGGATAAAATTCTGAGATCTGTAGCCCTCCAGGTGATGGAATACTTGCATAGTACTTATCTGTGGCAGTGCATGACTTACTGATTTGTAAACCTCCTCCGAACCTGGTTTCCAATTGCAGTCACAAATCGAGGGTAAATTCTTCGGTTCGACCATCCAGACAAAGCCTTCTTCAGTTGATACCATAAGGACCTCATGAATAAGAGCATAGCATGCCAAGCACTCTGGTGTACCGTTTTTAACGCGTACAATATTGACGGCTTGACCAGAATCGATCCGAGGAGTTTCAGTGCGTGACAAGTCTGGTTGATGTAGCTGGTGCATGATTTTATGCTCACTTTGTTGTCGATGCTGTACATTTGTTGCGCATAATGCGCAATTCAATAGCTTCGATAAAGCCATGGTCAATGCTTTCTTTGATCCCAAATACTTTGTTTGAAATATTGGAATTGCCAAGCCATGCGAAGAAACAGATTCGTTCTTCAAAGAAATCTCGCCCATTCTTTGGGAATTCTTCTTTTTACTTGCCGAGCCCACCTCAAAGTTGCTTCTCGTTGAAATTGATTCCTTTTCGATTGACAGCGAGGTTTGATGGGGCTCGTGAGTGAACAGTTCTTCAGGGATAACCAAAAAACTAATGCAGGCTAAATTCTGGAAACTGGAGGTACATCTTCCCAGACGATCTTTCTGACTATGTCGATTTGAATACGAAATGCCAATTCTGACATTTTCGTTGGGTGCGTGCCAAAGGCTGACTTGAGGCACGATGTGCAGGTTTCCCAATCATAAAAGTGACCCAAAATACACACAGTAGGTTCAGTCAAAATGTCTGGTTGACGACTCGTTTCAGCCAACTCTGGCATTGTCAAGATTTTCCGGCCGCCATTTGCATCGAATTGTGACTGGTAATTTTTGTAACATTCATTGGTTGGCACGATGCGACGAATAGGACATTCATTCATGCACTTTCGACCAGGTAGCTTCTTACTGAAAAATTCGGTAGAAAGTCTTATCCTTTTCATTCTCAACCAGGAATTGCAGAATGCGTAGCCACAGCATCAAACTTAAACCAATGTACAACTGTAGACATTCTACCTCCCAGGCATTTCATGCATTCAATAAACTTTTCGTGAACATTATCCAAGTTTTCTTCCACGTCAACTTGAACACAATAATCCCTTTCTTTCACTTGAACATGTTTTTGTTCCACGTTACAGCTTTTAGTCATGATACCACCCATGGGCCTCTGTGAAGCATAGTGCGTGACTCCTCAATAATGAACAGATTCGCAGATTTTATCATAAGACGACTGAACTTGGGATATCATATCCGATCTGGATTTAAAGCAAGATGATAAAATCTCTTTTTTGGATTTTCGTGTGCGTAATACATACGCGATATATTCCATACGTTCCCACACGAACAGAAATTCACCAACGCTGTTTGAGCCACTTGCTTGTAAATTGCAGTGTCTGCAATCGGCGCGAGCATTTATAGGACCTGTAACCAGACATATTAGCTCACCCTTTGATGCATCCATTGAGAGCGTAACAAAATTTTGTGGTAGCGGTGCCATTTTCTCAATTTCCGCAGTTTTCGTAAATACGGTGTATTACTGGAATAGCTCTTCAAGGTTGGCATTTGGAAATCGAGGCTCCTTTACGAGTAAATACTGTTGTAATTGATCCATTTCATAACTCCATGTTGATGTCATCCGATTACGTTTACGCAGGCGAAGCAAGTTAGGGCACCTCCCATCAAAGTTGCAATAAATTTGCATTCGTCCAAAACCGCGAATCGATGATCGAATTTTGAGTACTAAGACGTGAGGTGTGAGTAACTCAATAGAGAAGACTGTGACCTCTGCATATTCGATCAAGCATTCCTGACACAACCCATACCTCCCAATATCGGACTTAATTCTAAGGTGCCACCATGACCCATTCCCATCAGTTATGATTCCTCATAAGTTTCGTCAGAGCATGCGCACAGATAGCGTAGTGCCAGCCAAGGGATAATGCTGGCCGCTCGTTGTGTCTTCATTCAGCAAAATCGATTGTGACCAAAATGCAGAAATCTGATGCATCGTAGGTTCGATAATTGTGGCCATAATCAAAGCGTAAGTGTAGCATTTGTTTAAAAATGTGCGCTTCGATGGTCACCCTTCCGGGAATTGGAATTGTTGCGCATGCTACAATACGACCAATAGCAAGGAGACTTAAACGCACCACAGTAAATGCAAGTCGATTCTCGATCGATCCGTGCACATTCGAACTTAAAAAGATAGCTAAACCGTTCGAAATTGTGTGGTCGCTGCTATATTTGATTACTGGTCCATTCTATCAGTTCATGACGGTATGATTTGCAGGTTTCTATATTACAAAAAGTAGACTTTGCTGCAGGACACTGATACCCAGCATGTTTTTTCACCCTACTAAAATTCATAATTTAATTGGATATAAGAAATTACACCCTTTCTTCTCTTATTGATAGATCGTCCAGATTCTATACCCCTTCCAAATCGTTACATCGACCCGTGGAAGAAAAAAAACATTAAGTAAGAGAGTGATGTCTCGTTCCAAGTAGATGTACTTGTAAATATGCAATAGGCAAGGGATGCTTGAGAAATGGTCACTAGCACCACAATTAGCATCTACTAGCGGCACACTAGAATCCTAGATGACGACATCTACGAACTAGTTGACAGTGTATAACAAAAAGATTTAACAGAAAAAGTTAATAAAAAAGATTTAACAGTAAAAGGTAATGAAACAGACATTTGTCTACAAGCTGCATTTTAGAGGAGCTTAGTTTTGGAAGACATTGACAAGAACTGCTATCGAACTGATTGGTCTGTTTCAATTTGTCGTGCATTTTGCTTTCCGAGCACGTTGCGATGGAGGCCATCTGCGATGACATTCACGTAATGGCACCGTCAATTTGACCTGTACTATTTGATACCTCTATTTTAGAAAAATCCTCTCACACTTTATAATTTAAGGTCGGTTTTACCGTGTATCAATAAGAGAGGAAGGACTGTACCGCCTTTGTTTAGTTATAGCTGACAGCCATGTTTGAAAAAAAACCAAATCCTGCGAAAATTCATGTGCATTAAATTATGAGGGCGACTCAAGTTGTGCTGAATAATGTGGTCCACAATTGTTTCAATTCTGCAGGTGTCCGTATAAGCAGTAACTTTTTGCCTAAATCTGCGTGTAAAGTCGATAGAATAGTCGCACTTGACCCGACTGGAAATTGAGCGTGCTGGTGGTGTGTCCTGTATAGGGGTAATCATTGATAGAGAAGGTGATCCTGTTTATCACTAAAGCCCGGTGCCGACCATGGCTAACGTGTTTTATTGCATATCTAGCTCAAACTACTTGTCAAACTCATTGTCTGAGTCAATCTCTCCCATCGTGGTGTCCAGCAACGGAGTCTCGCCAGCTCACTCACGACAAAGTACGCAGGTTCGTTCTCGTCTCCCACTGCCGTGTGTGTTGCGCGATACCCGCCACTGATAGTTTTGATAGAAAGGTGATCCCAGGCGGAACGGATCCAATCGGCAACGTTCTCGCGCTCTGGCGCTTCCATTCTGAACGGCTCACCGACGCGCCACTTTTCAATCTGTTCACGCAAAAATCTGATCCATTGCGCGCGGACTTGGTCCTTGAACGGCTTCATCCAGCACACATCTGCCGGTTGGCAGACAGAAGTGTAGCCGAGAGGTACCTTCAACATGATGAAGCCGATAGCTGTAGCGTAGTCGCGTACTCGATGTGTCCAATGCCCGCTGGAGGCGTCGAGCAAGAGGATGACTGGAACGCTCATGTCAGGATGCGAGCTGAAGAATGTCGCGAGAAACTTGAGCTGCAGATTGGAGTTCGACCACGATGTCTTGTTGCCATACACGTGCATCTTCGTGCGCTCCTGGATCTTTTGCATTCGCTTTCACAGGCGGACCCCAAAGCCATTTCGTTGCACTCGGTTCTCCTCAGCAACTAAGGGAATCTGGGACGGGACAGATTTGTAGACGAGTGTAGGTGGGTACTTGACGCCGTCTGAGTCAGCGAGCAGCATGACCATAGCACACTCCTTCTCTTTGCCACCGCAGCGAACTCAAACAGTCTTTTATCCTTTCTTTGTGAGCGTGCGAGTTGGTATGTATCCAAAAAAATCAGGCTTCAATACAGTCAGTATGGGGGGGGGCGATGCGGCAGATGGTGAACCAACTGACAAAGACACACCTGTTTGGTCGGCGTTGTAGATCTTCGAGACACCAAGGTCGCTTGCGATTTGCCGCACTGTCTTGATAAAATCGATCGCCAATTGGTCAGCGTCAGCGGTAGTGCTCTGATATTTGCGTGTGCGCGCGCGAATGCTGAATTTTTGTCGGTTCTTGAATAACTTTAGCCAATGGTTGAGGCTGTGAAGCTTGCTGTCTCGCTCACTCTCGCCCCCTCTCGCACTTTCAGCTGCACCATCGTGGTGGTAATAGGCACGCCGAAGCCACGCAGCTCGTTCAACCAGGTGAAGATCACACGCTCATCGTCAGCAAACAAAATGGTTGCGACACCGAGACTTCGCGCTTTCTTCTTTTTTTCTTGTGCAGGCGACGCGCACACGCGTTCGAGTGCTTCTCTGTCTCGTATCCACTGATATATTAGCTTCCTTCGACTGTCAAATCTTTCGAGTCATATTGGGATAGAACTTACGATTGACCGCAGAGATGTCGCCAAGCTCATCAAACTTGCCACCACCGCAAGTTTGTGACGAGCGGGGAACGCAGTGCGTGCGTTCTTCTTCTGTAGCCGTCCGGGTCCTCCGAGTGACTTGCGAGCCATCAGGTTGATGTAGACCACTCGAATATACGTAATCAGATAGCGTGGTGGAACATCAAACAGGCACTTTCCTATTTTGTCTATTTTAACTAAATTTAAAAGACCATGTCGATCTAAAACGGTGATTGGCTAATATTGCATTGTCCGTTATAAAGAGCGCCAGTAATACTGTAACTAAACAAAGGCGGTAATAAGATTTCTTGAAAATTCAGACTGCAACAAATTCTTATTGTAAAAATTTATCCAGGTCTCCCTTGTTTAGTGAAATAGCAAATACGAATTAACTTGTGAAGGCTACTAATTCGTGCAAATATCAAGGCAAAGATAAAAAAGGGAGCCGTTAAAAATCCCTCAGTTTTCCCTCGGTTTTTTTATCAGTTTTCCCTCGGTTCTGCCTCAATTCCTCAGTTCTCCCTCCATTTTCTGATAAAATCCCACACGTTACCCTTACTTTTCCTTCCATTTCTGATATTACCGTATCCCACCGTCCGTACTCTTTACGTGAAAATGCCCATCCTACGATTACGGCTCAATCAATGCCGTCAACGGCCTTATAATGCTGCTGTTTGTTTCCATTAACTCGCCATCACTTCACTCAGTAGCAATAAATTCTCTAGCGCACATATTCACCCACTTTCTATCCTTTCCTACCTGTTGGATAAACACGGCCTCAGATATTTATACCGACACGCTTCTCGCTCCGAAAATACTACGCGCAAAATATGTGATGATGTTTTTGATTTTACCAGGCGTGATTCAGTCTAGACCCTCTCATCAATGACAGTACAGAGAATTTGACGAAACTGGTCATTGCCATCGTCATCTGCATACTTTTCGAACATGGTTTTCCGCTACTATGAGTAACAGAGCGCAACAGATTTTAAAACCCCCAATCTACCCACCTCTTGTATAGAATTTCCTCCGTTTGACTTATCTATAACGCAATGGTTTTCTAAAATATATCGTTTTTGTGGTTTACGATGCCTCTTGGTGTATCAGCTCTAGCCTTACTGTTCGCCGGCTGTAAATTCGATTGAAATTCAATAATGGCACGATACAAGCTCAAGCTATATGGCGGTCTTTTGTTTGTCCGAATATGAGCCAATCAGTATCATTAGAGGCCACTCGACGGATTTTTAATCAACTATGTTATCGTAGGTTGAGAACTGATAAAAAGTGAGGGAAAACTGAGGGATTTTTAACAAAAAGTGAGAGATTTCTAACGGTTCCCATAAAATAGGAAGTTGCTATATTCACGCCCTTTTCTCCCGTTAAGTTAACTCTGTTTTTTCATTAGATTCCACGTTCAAGAAATTAAGGAAACATCTAGAAAGTAATGTAACAAAACTATCTGATACGTTTGACACGATGAACACTCAAGGCATGTCCCCACCTCCAGAGGCTCAAATACCTTCTAAGCAAACTATTTGAGTCTGAATTTAGTCGAATATTTCAATAATAGTGTTTATAATCGACGAGACCAGGTTGCAAAAGAAAGACTTTAAGTAAATGTGATCATGATTGGCGATCTGATAAAGAGCTCTTGGTATTTTGAAGTCGCAAGTAGTCATGTAAATGATGCAAGCTTTCGATAATCAGCAGCACGGTAGACGAATTCCTAATCCATTCTTGAGCAAGTATTGACAAATCTTTTCGCATCTCTTTCGCTTGTTTTATCAGCTTTGGATATCTCTTAGGTGATAGATGAACACCGTTAACTAGAGAGGAGTTTGGGACTAGTAATGGAAATTGAGACTCTGTTCTGTACATTCTTTTAAAACCAGAATTGTCATCTTCGCTTATCGCAGACAACTGGCTTTGTACGGTCAGAGCATATTTTTACCATGCACTGTTTCATTGCTGTGAAATGAAGACATCTGTTCATTTCTTCGATCGATTTGCTTTTGGTAAAGGTGCCATTCTGGAGTTTTCATGAATTGGAAATGTGCTTGAACATAAGGTTATTTAGATCCAATAATGCGACGTGCAAAACATACACCTTGATGTAAGCAGCCGGGAGATTTTTTTTCATTTTGATGCATACACAGCCCAGAAATTTACCAAAGCTGCTATCCGTGTACCAAAGAAGTGTAGCCTTTGTCCTAAAATCTACTGAAAATTCAGTTGAGCATGATGTAATGGATGGCTTTGATCATACACTCTAGCGACGACTGACGCTATAGCCTGGGTAAGTGTGTGCGAGAGACAAAGAGTTTACTTGCCGTATAGTAGCAACCATCAACACACTTCCAGGTTTTGATTCACTTTTTGATTGGTATGATCCAAAGTGAAAGTGAATGGAAAAATATGCAACCCGGACGTTGAAGTAGAGATGTTTGATGTCTTCAGTAGTCATCGAAATCAATTTGAGCACCTTTGCAATAACGGTAGTGAGATTGAAATAAAAAAAGTTAACTTAACGCGAAAAAAGGGCGTGAATAAAACACTTCCCTAAAAAAACGTGTTTATTCAGTAGATTTGAGGCGCCCATTTGCAATGCCCTGAATGAGCTCGTACAGGTCTTCTGGTATAATACCAGTGTGCTCCCAACAGTTTCCTATGGTGGACTGCGTCACAGACTCCCACGCATCACCGCACCGATGCATAGCCTGCAAGACGTCGACTTTGTAAATATCCTTCGTGCTCTTCTCTTCGTCGTCAATGACGCTGTCTGTCACGTCGACAGCGTGGCATCCCTGCCTGCGGTGGAAGTACGCCTTGAGACACGCGATGACACCTGCATCCATTGGCTGCAGGATCGATATGGTGTTCGGTCGAAGCATCTAGATCTCCACGTTCCTGAGAAGCTTCTCGGCGTAATGTGCAGAAGCGTTGTCCAAGAGTAGCATGACGTGACGGCCTTCTTTCTTCATGCGCTCATTGAGCTCATCCAGCCACTCCTGAAAGAGAGCGCGCGTCATCCATCCCTTTCTTGTGCTCTTTTATTGCGCTCCATGGTGCTCTCCAGACTACCGCCCAAAGCAGCTCGGTTTGACCACGGATCCCACGAACATCATCGGGGGATTCTCTGTTACATCGGTGTTTGCTGCCACAGCGACAGTCAAACGCCTCTTGTCGCTCTTCCTCCCTGAGATTGGCTCTGTGGCGGTGGTTTTGGTGGGCGGCTTGTAGTAGTAGGGGGCGTGAGCTCGAGGAAGCTACTACGCATCGTCACTGACACGCTCCTGGTGACCACTTCGTCTCGCACTCGCTCCACCTTGTTCCAAATTAGATGACCATTGATACAAATACCCCACTGATCGCACTCCTCGATCCAAAATAGCTGCTACGCATCAAGAAGCGATGAGTTTTTCGACGCAGGGACGTTTGCATCATGACACGGTTGCAGCAGCTCTGGGTGCGCGCGAAACCGCTTCAAGAGCTGACTCACATTTGATACGGAAGGTGCACGCGGCAGGGCAAATCGTTTTTTAGCCCACAGCCCGAGTTCATGCAGCGTTAGCGCGTTGTTATTCGCGTGGTGCTGAACGCGTACGCTGCTGGTCGATCGTCAGTCGCACGCCATGCGAAGGGGCTGCTTTATGTAAAAAAAGACTGTATCTATTTTGAGGGGTATTAAAAATTGATAGGTTTAACAAAGCAAGGGAGACCTGTACTATGTATTTACTGTTGAAGAAAAGACCGCTATCATCTAGGAAAGCAAAATTCAGCTATCTCCTGCGCTCTCAGATTTTCTGTATCTATGTATTTTTTTGATCGAGATATTATCATCCCAAGTCAGGCCACATTTTGTGTTATAGTATGGCCAAGTACAAAATTTGCCACCTCTACAAATACATTCTTTCTATAGTATAATTAATAAACATGATTTATAAATATGATGGACCAATACAAATGCATGCTGAGGATGGTAGCCAATCAAAGCGCCTACTGCCAGAAACTAGTCGTTTGACAGCATGCTTTGCCTTAGACAATAATATAAGCATTACATCAGATGTGCTCAATTTCCACACAAGAAAAGCCTCATCACCAAGAACAGCTACGCTGCTTTCTCCCTACCAAAATAGTAATCAAAGCCAGTCTACATTGTGCATTTCAAAAAGACAATATACTACATAATTAACCAATAGAAACACTTGCTGAGGACGGCAGCCAATCAGATTGCCTACTACCAGATACTTACCGTTCAACACCATGCTTTGCCTTGGACAATAATCTAAATAATGGTATTTGTTAATTCCACTCCCGATGAGATATTCGCCCGATCAGAGTATAATCTTAATACCACTCCAGATTAATACTTGGCCAATCAGAATAATAGCTT
>CACSLJ010000194.1:0-48984 GCA_902706625.1 Albugo laibachii | reverse complement strand
AACGAGAAAGCGCTCTTCTCCTGTAAGCCGCCCACCAAATCCATCTCCACAGAGCCAATCCCATTGAGGAAGAGCGACAGAAGCGTTTTGACTGTCGCTGTGGCAGCAAACGTCGTTGGAACAGAGAAGCTCCCGTTGCTGTTCGTGGGATCCGCGGTCAAACCGCGCTGCTTTGGGCGGCAGTCTGGCGAGCACCATGGAGTGCAATACAAGAGCACAAAAAAGGGCTGGATGACGCGCGCTCTCTTTCAGGAGTGGTTGGATGAGCTTAATGAGCGCATGAAGAAAGAAGGCCGTCATATATTGCTGCTCTTGGACAACGCTTCTGCGCATTGTGCCGAGAAGCTTCTGAGCAACGTGGAGATCGAGATGCTTCCACCGAACACCACATCGGTCCTGCAGACAATGGATGCAGGTGTCATCGCGTGTCTCAAGGCGTACTTCCACCGCAGGCAGGGATGCCACGCTGTCGACGTGGCAGACAGCGTCATTGACGACGAAGAGAAGTGCACGAAGGATATCTACAAAGTCGACGTCCTGCAGGCTATGCATTGGTGCCGTGATGCGTGGGAGTCTGTGACACAGTCCACCACCGAGAACTGCTGGAAGCACACTGGTATTATACCAGAAGACCTGTACGAGCTCATTCAGGGCATTGCAAATGTGCACCTCAAATCTACTCAATAAACACGTTTTTTGTATTTGCCTTAATATTCGCGCGAGTTAATAACCTTCAAAACTTAATGCGTATTTGCTATTTCACTAACCAAGGGAGACCTGTAGTCATAACGGATCTATCTCTAAAGCTAGACGCTCCAATTCCTTCCCAATCGATCAAACTAACAGTACGCCATTCTTTCCTCAAATTGGAGCCTATACCTCACACTTTGCCCAACTTCAATCTTGATAAAAACAAGTTGAGGCGATACTGCAAAGAGCCCTTTTTCACACAGCGATTGGATCAATTCAGTGCGGCACACAACACCTATTTTCCTCAACGATATTTCTTCTGCGATCCGTATGAATTGAATGCCGCCACAGGGTTGCTTGCTGCTTCAGCTCCGGTTTTGGCGTTTATGGGCGATCAACGTCCTGTCGATATGAAAGGATTTACGTTTGGTGCTGCGGTGGGCGCTGGAGCTTCGAATAATTGTGCAGCAATATCAGGAAAAGCTGACGATGCATGTGGAAGTTGAGAAAAACACTAAAAGGACAAGAATATCTCTCTGATGTGTTGCAATTGTGTAAAGATTCTATCCTCTTTCCGGAAAGGATGCAGAAGCGAAGTTTATGTGTCCGAAGAAGCTTTCGATTACATGAGCTTCAGGAATTATCCGTATCCGACATGTTGCATTATGAATGGTGATCGCCAAAGTTGATTTTTAGCTGATGTGGCAACATCGAAAATGGCGGCACTGAGGTCCTGATCGTGATGAATAAGCTCAACGGAAAGGATGGCAATGATGGTCTGAGACCCATCATTGCCATCAGATGATAGCAGTGTACTGATTCAGTTGTCACTTCACTGGATATGGCTTCGAGTTGTGAGACTTATTCAATGGATCGTATGCAAAGGCTCCAGGTACATTTTTTCAAGATGATGCTTTTTTACGTCTTACAAAGCCCGCAGGCCGTCCATGGTCCGTGTAAGGTGCGATGCGGTAAATAACGACGGATCAATGGACCTCCATTAGGTAGGCTTGCTCCTTCACACGATCCATTATCAAGAATCGACTACGTCTTGTATCAATAGCCCATGCAAGCAGATGATGATTTCTCTCCATCAAAGCATTGTTGTAATTCTTCTGCATAGTGATGTGGTCATACAAGTTGAGAACGCAAACTGGCATTTCCCTCCTTACTAAATTATTGGGGCCTGGCCCCCCCCCTTTTTGAGAATGATAAGTAGATAGAATTACAAGCCCACCAAAACCGGCTGCCATCACCGGAACCATGATGTACAGAAACACTATATCGCCACCATGGTACTCTCGACAGTAAAGAACAGCCTGCAGTGGAAGACCTGAAATCATTCCAAACCAGAAAGCAAAGTTTCCAAGTCGTGTACCCTTCAATCCCCGCCCATACATGATGACAAGAACATGTAGCATTTGAAGTACAAAGAAGTACATTTTTACCGAGCGGAAGACGATTGCAAAAACACATTCATGAAGCCCGGAGGAAAGCAAAACTGTACATACTGTTGCACAATTTTTTGTCATTTTGTACGTTTGCCGTCCTTCTAAATATACATGACGAAGAAGGAACTCATGCACTGGGCGATTCCAAGTTCTTGCAAATTCATCAAAAGTTGTGCTGTTCCACCAGTCGGAATAAAAGTCCCGTTTCGCAAAGTATGTGATCTCAGCAAAAGCATTGCAAATGCACTCAAATATCATAAACCGTGTCATGAGGTAGCAACCCACAAACGGAAGAAGAAGCCTGACAATGATTGTTATCGGATTTTCAAGTCCAGACTCTTCTAGAGCTGGCAGCACATGATCAGTGACAATCAAGTAGAATAAGGCCATTGCAAAAACAAGAGCGAGCAACTTTTCCACGAGATACCCGATACGGATTTTATTTGTTCTTGGGAACGACGGCATGTATACAAGCGTTGGGAACATCAAGTATAGACCAAAAGACCTCCAGCTTTGCTTCGCCGGGCTTTTGTGCATCATCTCAAGTTGAGTCCGCGTGTAAGAGGGCATTTTCATCAAAAGTACAGCACACTCTAGGAATGCAGAAATGGCATGGATAGTATTCCAGTTGCGAAGCATGATGCAGGAAACAGTTCCTGTGAACAATATACTCTGCAAGAAATGTTGTGCCGTGTTGACCAAGATACGATTCTTTCCCACTTTTGTAGTGGCCATGAACACTAGAAGCATCGCCGAGAACGAGTAGCAGCATTGAATGACAAATGTTGCAACAAGTTCAAAAAATGTGTTGTAAAAAAACACAAAGAAATAAGCTAGGGTTATACAATCCTCCACTTGTAATAAAGTATGATATATAGGTGCTAAAGATGTAGATTCCTCCGCACATTAGTGCGAGATTGTAAAAAACAGGAAACACAGATTGATGCACATCGGAACGACGATCTGCTGGATCTAGCAATGACACTGCATACTGCATGGATGTTTTGATTGCTACATGTTCCTTCTGAGTAATTTCGTGGGTACGCGTGATTAAAACCTCGGTTGATATATCTCTTTTCTTGCAGAGGGCGCATTCTTGTGAACGCATTGCATGCAATCGTTTTCGATGCGAGAATAGTTAGATAACAGACACCAGGTAACTGCTGTCGACCTGTGTGCTCGTTTTGTACCTAATCATACGCCAATCATAGTTTGCTGCACCCACCCCATGACGTTGCTTTGGTAGAAAAGCTTAAAAATAGAAAAGTTGCTTTTCCCCAAGTTGAACTTACTATTATTTTTCTCAACGGTCCTTAACTGCACGAGCTTATATTCGAATAAATGGTGATCGAGAACAAGGTAGTCTCAACATTACAAATACGCCCTAATGTTCCCGAACTTTGCTCTGCTTTTGGAAAAAAGGAAAATGTAAACAAAGTTGAATTAATTCAGTGTCGAATGAACAAAGAAACGTGGCGAGTGGAGGCGGAAAGCTGCGCAGAGCAACCTGAACGTATCCATGCGATTTGGAAAGAGGAAGCGCTCGCAAAAGGTTTCAGAATACGAGGCAAGACATATATGGAGGACAAAGTCAAGATACAGGCAGGAACTCCGCGTATGAGATTCTTTTGTCGATAGAATGTTTAGCTGATACTGACGCCGCTTTGGTATGCAGTTTTCGAACTCGTGTGGCTGGACATGTTTCACAGTGAACGTGAGAATCTATTCCACATTTCGAGAAATTCCAAAAGTTTTGTACAACGAGCTATTTCCAAATACGGAGAGGGAGTACCGCAGCTTCTGGTAATCAACATCCTGCTTCCTGGAAGTCCGGAGGTTTCGATAGCTCAGTATTTCGCATTGCGGAAAGAAGTTGCAGAACTGTTGGATAGTAACCCAAATGAAGCAATGAAGCTGTGGAAAATGTTTCTGGAAGGTGATGATGCGTTCCGAAACAGTCGCTTCAAGCTAATCCCGGAGATACAAGAAGGTCCATGGCTTGTGAAGAAAAGTGTGGGAGGTAATCCAACCTTGATTGCTAAAGCTTTGCAAGTGTCATGGTTTCGAGGAACAAATTATCTGGAAGCTGTTGTGGATGTGTCATCGGATCGAATTGCCAAACACATCACTGCTCTGTGTCGTCGCCATGCAACTTCCCTTGTTGTCGATATTGGATTCGTTATTGAAGGAACGGAACATTCTGAATTGCCAGAGTCATTGCTTGCGTGTGTCAGATATAACCGACCTAATTGTGACGATGCACTCCCATTAAACTGATAGGTAATGATTTTTGAGCAAAAAAATCGCTCTTTTTTGCACTTTGACTCTTGTTCACGCTTGCGGCTCATCGCGAATATGATTTTTGGAGGTTTGTGAGCCCAACAGTGTGATACTTGACGTGGCGATCAGCTTCTCTTCGCAATGCGTCCACCTTTCGTTCTACTACTTTCTTCCAGACTCAAAGCTTTCTTTTTGGCTCGCAAGTGGTCCACTTCGGCTTGCAGCTTCTTGTTGCGACTCCACATTTTACGAAATAAGTCGTTCCGCTCATTTTTCAACTTCACCGAATCCTCGTCTTGTGATGAAGCTTGCGACGTTGACTCATGGCTTTGTGAGGTAGTAGATCGACTTTTATGATTAATGTACTTCTGCGCCTTACTGTCGCACACTGTACATAGTTTTGTGTCTCTTGATCTTAGACGAAGTTGCAATTCTCTGATCTTCTTCTGAAAAGCCACGTTTTCGTTCTTCATTGATTGCAGATACTTGATCTTCTGATGTGGATTGGCGTTGCCGGCAAGCCTGACATTGGCCTCCAAAGCTCGTTCGGCTGAATCCATTGCCTCGTCCCTCTGACGCAGCAATTCGTTTTTCTCCGTACGATACAATTCGACGTATAATTGCAGACTTTTGATGGTCTGCCACAATTCCTGTACCTTCTTATCACTCTGATTAGGATGGTCAGATACACTTGCTGTTGACTCGCAATCCTCAACACAATCAGCTTTTTGTGATAGTGAAGTCGTAGGACTTGTTAGGGTGGAGTTGGCGTGTATAATTTTGCTTCCATCTGTAGTCATTTCCTCTTCGTGTACCCGCTCATAACGCTTCGTAGCCGCCTCTAGTTGTTCGATTTTACACTCTAATCGAACGTTCTCTTTCTTCAATTCCGACGATTGCGATCTCAATATATCAATCTCGCGGATATAGTCATCAATATTGATTGAAAGCGGTGATTCTTCTTCATTTCTCTCCTCATCTCTTTCAATTGTATCAAATGATCGTTCACTTTCCTCGCTATGGATCGGATTGACGTGTGTGTGTTGGCTGTCTACGATTCCTTTGCTCTGTAGACTGTTCCATCTCAAATGTTCCTGTTGATGCTCGAATTTAAGTTGCGCCAATACGCGTGTGAGAAATTCAATATGCGCTTTTGCTTTTTGTAACGAAAATCTGACATCAATATGTGTGTTTGAGACTTGCAGTTCCGGTTTTCTTTCAGAATTTTCTAGCGGGTTGTCGCTTTGTTCTCTCTCTTCTTCTTGCGACTGATCTCTTTCGCTATCAGTCGCGTCATTACCTTCCAATACGGAATATTTGTCGCATTCTTTCGGCGTTTCCATCTGACTACTTTTCAGTAAGTTAAAGTAAGATTCGTTTATACCGCCTTTCGTTCGATTGTTTGATTGATGTACCTTCAAGGGTCGCTTAATTACGAATGTGCAATGACAGCTGAATTCATGTTCATTATCCTTATCTGTTCTGCTTTTGCGAATACAGATGCATAGCGTAACAATTCCGTATAGGCCTGGTATCATGCCCATACGTTGTATCTCGTTAAAACGTTTCTATTTGCGCAATCTTAGAGTCGTTTCTAGAGAGGACTCTTCAGTATCCGTTTTTTGCTCTAGCAGCCACTTGCATGGCTATTAGACTCGGATCGAAACGATTGACTGCATCGTGATAAAAAAAAACCTCTTTACTCTGAAAAATAGCTACACGCTTTCTACTAGTTGGAAGACTTGACTTTGAATGAGCTCTGCACTGCAAACTTCGTCGACGAAATCTGCAGACGTACCTGATTCATCAAACGATGCACCAACAACAAAACATTCGGATCTGACTGCATCCACACGGCCAACTGCTGTCGTTGAGCCTGCGCGTACAAAATTGGCTAGTCAGATATTACCACGTGCAAATACGACCTTGATTGCAGTATCAGGCACAACATTCGAGATTGATCAGAAATACCGATTCCTCAAGCCGATTGGGCATGGGGCGTACGGGATTGTTATGTAAGAGTCGAATTTCCAACCGATTTAGATTTGTGAATTATCAAATCGTTGGATTTAGCTCGGCTGAAAACTGTGAAACGGAAGAGAAGGTGGCCATAAAGAAAGTCTCGAAAGCATTTGAGGATCTGGTGGACGCGAAACGGATTTTACGAGAGATCAAGCTCCTGCAACATTTCGACCATGAAAATGTTATCACGGTCGTGGACCTATTGCCACCGATATCGCTGGATTTCTTCGAAGACGTGTACATCATTTCCGACTTGATGGAAACAGATTTGCATCGCATCATATATTCCCGGCAACCGCTGTCAGATGATCACGTTCAGTACTTTCTCTACCAGGTTTTCCATAACTTCGTTTGCACACTCCTGAATGACGCTACTGCATGTGTGTGACGAATTAGATACTTCGAGCCTTGAAGTATATACATTCAGCCAATGTCTTACATCGTGACTTGAAGCCATCCAATCTTTTACTCAATTCGAATTGCGATCTGAAGATTTGTGACTTTGGATTAGCACGCGGTGTCGAACCGGAAGCAGACAACATGGAATTGACGGAGTATGTCGTCACAAGATGGTACCGTGCTCCGGAAATCATGCTTTCAACGAAGGAGTATACAAAAGCCATCGACATTTGGTCGACGGGATGCATTTTTGCCGAGCTCATGGGAAGAAAACCGTTGTTTCCTGGCGATGATTACATCCATCAACTTCAAATCATTTGCGATAAGTTGGGCACTCCAACCGAAGAAGATTTACATTTCGTTACAAGTGAGAAAGCAAGGAGGTTCATGAAGAGTCAACCCAAGTGCCCAAAGATTCCATTCGCTCGCGTTTTTCCTGCCACAAAACCGACGGCGATTGACCTTTTGGAAAAAATGCTGATATTCGATCCGGAGAAGCGTATATCTGTCGAAGACGCTCTGGCCCATCCTTACCTAGAATCATTACATAATGAGGAGGATGAACCGGTCGCACATGAAGCTTTCAGCTTTGATTTTGAAAAGGAGGCGTTGACCAAGAAACGTTTACAAGAATTAATCCTTGAGTAAGCTCATGCTGGTGGAAGTCTTTTGTATCGTGACGTAACAAGTCTAGTGTGCATAGGGAGATTTGCAGATTTCACCCGGATGTAGCTCCAGCGATGAGTGATGTCGTCCGCGCAGCTGATAAAAGTGATCGCGTGTGCACGCAAAAAGCTGCAGAGACAGAATACACTGGTCAATCTGAAGAGCAGCCAAAAGTGTCACAAGTTCAATGCCCAGCGTAAGCCTATATTTTGTTTGCGATTGAAAAGTCTCCCTAATGTCTTCTAACAATTCTCTTTTTCGTAGAAACTCAAGTTCATGGGTATCATAGCTGTCTCACCATTGCTCGTGCGTGCTGAATGAATAACTTTTACGTTTTCTGCATCGGTGTATAATAGTTGGTCCACGAACGACTACTTTTTGCATAATAATCCATCGGGTATACGTTGTCAGTCCATTCCGCTTGACCCAAGCAAACCTCAGCTTCATATGGAGATAGAAGCGGTTTTGGAAACGCGTATCCCCAATCAATGGAAAGGCGTGGACAAGCTACTTGTATCCATGCATCCACATCTTCAAAAATAGCGAGCTAGAAAACACAGTTGCATAGTATTGATGAGTACGCTGCGAAAGTCCTTACCTTTTCGGGGAATATCTCTGACAAAAGAAGGACGAAGTACTCTTTACCGCACGATTCTAACAACGCAGTGAGTCGATTAAGTATTTCCGGATTTCCTTGTCGACCCAAGGTTCCGAGAATAATGCCGAATCGCTCCGAGTTTCGACACTTTTTGATAGCATCAGAGCGAACTTGAGTCATCTGCTTGTAGTCATAGCTTTCAAGACTGAGAATCTTTGCATATGGGTCATATCGATAAGCTGGAATGGAAGGATTTGCAATCATAGCAGACTAAACGTTTCAAAAGGATTGAAAATGTTCACAATCGACAGCGATAGCCGTACCTCAAGATGAAACCGGCCATCCGCTATAAAAACCATCGCGTCAACATCTTGATGCAATAAAGGTGATGTGCAACCCAGCACTTCGCCCGGAGAAAGCGGCTTTACTTGTGGCACGACAACCTTCTCGTAACAGGGAGCGAGTTTTTCGGACGCGATGGTAATTGCATTGCCAAATTGGATGGTCCCCATCAGCGCAAGCTAGTGACCATATTTGTTCAAGTGAGACACCATAGTACCTTACTGAAGGATATAATATGTAAGCACCTTTTTCTTAGCACTTAATGTCATCTTGACACATGCAACAAGCTATCCGCGAAGACTCAGTACAATTTTCGATACATTTGTATTGAATCCGAGATTACATGATCAATGTCGATCGTGATGTCCACAAAAACGTAGACTGTCTTCAAGGTTGTTACATCGACAGGTACGAGGCAACTGTGGCCATAATGAACCATAAAATCGGCGCCCAACGCGATTGCCGTCAAGTCATCGACGCAGCACGCACCGTACGTGACCTGACAAGTCATTGTAAACAATATTGAATAAGCATTGAATTCGATCGCTGGCACTCACGTCGCCCAAGATGATGGTTTGAGCACTTGTAAAGCGTTCAAGAATGTCCGAAATAACACACGAGTACATCAATAATCCCTCTGGAAATTGGAGAGCCACGCAACTTGCTTGTGCCTACTTGAAGCGATTCCTTCAGCAATAAAATAATGTTACTCGAAGTGTACCTGTCGGATTCGCCAAACTGTTTTGCGTATTTCAAAATTGTAATTCCATGGAAGCTTATGCAAAGAATGAATTCAATCAGTTTGACGCTTTTTCTTGTGTGTTACGTTTTCCATTGCTTTAGTGAGGTCTGGATCATTCAGTATCTCATCCGGTATTCGATTCATGACTCGCTGTCGCCTAGTTCTAATTGCTGTCGGCTTTATAGTCTTGCCATCCGTTTCCGTACTACGATGACGAACGATACCGATGGGTAAGTAGAATAGAACTGATCCCAATTTCAAAAGGTTACAACCATTTCGTGATGCTTTGGCAATTATGGTTATTGCAGCCCGAGGCATCGCTATCGTGCAAAGTCGTCAGCTTTTTGCCTGAAAAGCGCACTGGTGATGATGCCATGCAGTTAACCGATGTGATATCCGTTGCAAGTTATCATGATACAGACACAAAAACTGCTGCAGATAAACGAAGATTATTATCTAGAGAATTAGCTTAAGGACTATACTGAAAAGTAGCGGTATCGGATTATCTCCTTCTCTCTACACCGCGATGGGAAGGTCTATCTCGATTGTGGTTCCTCGCTCGACTTCTACTTCTTACGACATTGTTATCAGAACGGCGTCTAACAGGGCTTCGACTGCGACTTCGACTCCGAGGTCGCTTTCGCTGTTTCCCATTCGGCGATGCATCTCGCAATCTTTCTTTACTGTCGATTCTGGTTGTTCCTTTATCGACCGGATGGGTTGCAGATCGCGGTGTATCTTCGGGCTGATAGATGGCGCTGTATGATTGTTGAAGACGAGCAAGGGCTGCAGCTTCTCGTTGTGTCTTGGAGGCATTTATTTTCTGCATGTCGCATTAGAAATAAGTAGTCATTTGAAGGCAAATTTCACCTTTTTCTTCATGCCGAAATCATCGTAACCATCTTCTCCAATCTCTGCCTTCGCCGATGCAACACTATTGCATTTCATCATGATTAAAGTGTATAGTGTATCCATATATAAACTGTACAAACCGTTCTTGTCTTTCATTGAAGCCTCCAGCGACTCCATCACGCCTTTCATCCTTGTAAATCAAATAAGTATTCAGCAAAACCCTTCTTGTACGGAAAATTACCACTCCTGGCATCCCAGGTTTCGCATTTTTGCATATATTGCACTCTTGTCGTCGTTCCCAATTCACGTTACCGCAGCTAGAATTGAAGTACGAGCATCATACGTCGCCTCATAAACTTGCATGGCTTCTCAAAATATGTCAATACACTGTGCATGTCCAATCGCCCGGCTTGAATAGCCCTGGCGGACCACGGAAATCAGCGCTGATACTTTCGTCATTCTTGCTTCCATTCTGGTCATCTTCATCCGGACGCGGTGTTTGACAACGATTGCAGGCATTGCGGCGTGCAAAATTCACATTGGCGCAACTATGGAACAAAATAAATTACGTTGCTACTGCATTACAAGGTTAATAGCACGCGTAGATACCCTGGATTAGCACACGTCCAATCTCCCAGTGTCTTCTGAAATCCACCACGACCAGCGGTACGACCTCGCCCTTCCTCTTCGAACATAATCAAGGATTCCTTGTCAGGTACAAATGCTCATTGGATAAAATAAGAGAATTGCGCTATTCCTTACCACCCAATCACTTGTGCAAGATGCTTGCATCCTTATGGAGAGCTTCCCACCAAGTTCGTTCGTACTCGGTGCAAAAACATGCGTTGCGAAAGTCGGCAGAAAACATACCTCACTTCGCGATAGCCTTGCAGCCTCAACAGACCGCTTCAAAGGTGTCGTATCGGAATCGATTTTCGCATTTATGTTTTTGAAACTTTGTATATTCAGACAAAGTATCTTTTATCGCAAGCGATTGTGCAATGTAAAGAAAAAGCAAAGTGCAAGTTTGACGAGGTGGGGATCTTGTCTGTATTCTGGCTTATGGTTGCACTCACGAATGTGCAGACAGTTGAATTGGCAGTTCAGTTGGGTGTGGATCCAAGAAAACCCAATCAGAACGTACGTGGGGTTGTGAGTCTCCCATTCGGTACAGGAAAGCCTGTCCGAGTTGCCGTTTTTGCACGGGGAACCAAAGCAGGTGCGTGGTAGCCCGGTTGGCAGTTTGAAATCGATTGTCTGAATCAAGTGTACCATAGAGGAGGCAAGAAGTGCAGGCGCTTCTATTGTTGGAGCCGAAGACCTTATCGAAATAGTGCAAAGTGGAAAACTAGAGTTTGATCGATGTATAGCTACACCGGATATGATGTCTCTAGTGGGACGTGTTGCAAGAGTAAGCATTTTGAGTCGGCATAAGATTCACCAGGCCACTGACGCTAGGTGCTTTCGTGTAGATTCTTGGCCCACGGGGACTGATGCCAAATCCAAAACTGGGTACACTCACTTTGGACGTGGTCAGTGCTGTGAATGCTGCAAAAAGCGGCCAGGTCGAGTACCGAGCAGAGAAAAATGGGGTCATACATGCGGGAATCGGCAGAGTTTCATTCACAGAGGACGCCTTACTCGGCAATATCCGAAGTTTCATGCTGGCAATCAGCGACGCCAAACCGGAGGCACTCAAAGGGAAATACATACGGGTAAGTATCTCTCATCGTTTGACGCATGTGGATGTATTTTAAAAATTTTATACCATGGATAGAAAGCACATTTGAGTTCAACCATGGGCCCAAGCTTCGAGCTGGACATCAAATATATCGATCCATCCTCGGCATTCTTTATGAATTTTGACATGCCAAGCTGAAAGTACAATTCATATTCATTAGATTCAATATCGCAGTGGGAAAAAATGATGTAATTTTCCAATGTATTCAATTTTGTTTCTTACGCTGGGGTTGCAACATGCGCATAATCTTGCGAACTATCATAACAAACCACGCGTATTGCAAAATGAAGAAAGGCATACAGGCATATAGATAGCGAACGTCGCATTCCTTTAGAAATCTCGGAACCAAATAAAGTGTGTTGAACAAGATCCGAGAGCAAAAGAAGAAGCTTGCAAACAACACAGCAGCCAAAGTGCTATTCGTTAGACGATACCAATTGTAGAAAATTGTGCTGATCTCGTTCGTTTGCATCCATATATACGGATTGCCCAGAGTTGAATCGCAAATGCTGTTTTCTTGTATAAAGAAAATAACACCCCAAACAACACCAAGAACATGGTGCACATAGTCCATTAGACGGGAAAGTCGGAGTTTGACGATGTTTTTGAGCCCGTCAGAGTGAATCATTGCGAGAAGATCTACTATGAAATAGGACAACGTGACGGCAATTGAGTTGGTAGTGCTCCATTTCCAATACAGAGTACATAGTGCCACAAGCGTGCAGACTCCGCCGTGAATGGCATTCACGATTAAGGTGTGATTTCTTCCTCTGGATCCTGCTGGTATCAGGTAGATGCAACATGTCCAGATAAGAAGCCATAATGGTAGCAAAATTGTGAGGTCCTGGACACGCTCTTCATCGGGCTCACTTTTGAACTTTTCCATTGAGATTTTGAACTCTCCAATGTTAATCAAATTGTGACCAATCAAAGTAGATAACCCTTTGCGCTACATAATCAGAAGATAATCACATTTACGAAGCAACCTCAAGAAAACACATTTGCACTGAGAAATAGCTAGTGTATTTAGCGCTACTGCATACCGCTTGTAAGCTTATTAGTATTTCAGGCACGTGCGAGTAGCCAATCAACTATATCGCGTGCCACAGTCTCTCGAGTTTCCGGTGAGTCATTGCAGAGATCGTGAGCTGCTCCAGGATATCGCAAGAAAGTCTTATCTTTGCTTGACGTGCTTTCATGAAGCTTTTCTGATCCGGAGATGTCACATACCAGATCGGCAGTTCCATGCTGCAGCAAGTAAGGCGAATGGACCTCATGATATCGAGTTTGGATGTACTCAATTCCTGCTAAAATGGCGAGGCCTGTTCCAATACGTAGTCGACCAGAGTAGAAGAGAGGATCCATTCTGATCATCGCTTCGACTAGAGCAGCAGAAGCGGGAGAAATGGAACGTCCACGTTGAGCTCGAATGACTGGTAATTTAGGGAAGAATCGGTGCAAGAATTTGCCTATCGACTGAATAGGGACACCTATGTTGGTAGCTTCGTGAATTTGCACCGCCGGACATAACAGTACAGCGCCATCAACAAGACCACTTGATATACGTGTGAGTACATGCAATGCAACAAGACCTCCCAATGATCTACAAGCAATGAGTCAGTACGTGCACAACATCTTGCAATAATGAAAAGCGCCAACGTACATTCCTTCGAGAAAAACTTTTTTACCTTTGTATCTGCTCCGAATATCAGCAATGAAAGCAATTACATCTTCTGCGAGGTCGTTGACGCTCTCAAAGTATCCGTGACGTCCACCACTTCTTCCAAAACCTTCATGATCCATTTTAGCGACAATAAAGTTATTTTCTAGCAATTCTCGGGACATTGGATCATTTCGACCGCTATGCGAATTGAGACCATGTAAATAAACGACCACAGCCACTGCATCACTTGGGGAAGGGATACCCTTTGGGATCCAAATGCGATAGAAAATTCGAACTAATTGTTTTCTAGAACGAATTCGTTCCATGACTCCTGTAATTTCACTCCCAGCGGCGACATACGTCTTGAGAAATGTCAATTCGCTTTCAGAAAGCGGGAAATTCGACTGCGAATTACGTTTGTCGATACCAGGACCGAATTGCAATCGGAGGTATACCACAAGACAAATTATGAATAAAATCAAGTAGACAAAGAATTCATAAGGACTTAGTGTTGGCGCCATCGATGATGCGTGTAATCGGGTATTTTGACCAATAATCAGTACACAGCCAACATTCATTCAGGAATGGATACAAAACGGTCTATGGAATATCATCGCATCGGGAAGCCTTCTGCTTGTATCATTGCGCCCTAGCAACACTCAAATAAACAGCTGTGTCTCTGACAGGATAGAGATGGACTACATTCATTCTGAGAGCATTTATCCATCATGGAACGTCATTCTAGCATCGACGCATTAGTCAACTCTTGCTAGTTCTTCACCAGAATGGACACCATCCGTAATACAGCTGACACAGATTCTCATGGCTGGTAGCTTGTTGAATCAATCGATCCACTTGTACTTCCACAGTGAGAACTCGTTTCCCGTCATCAAAATCACGTCCAGCAAGCTTCTTCTTCACTCGTTCGACAACCGAGAGAGCTTTCGCATTCAATTGAGGCAGTGCGACATCTGAGAACAACGACTGACTGATATTCTTGGATTCATGAATCGCATTATCGCCATGGTCAAGAGACTCCACCAAACTCGTGGTAAATCCTCCATACAAACTATCACCACTCGATGAGAAGCGTCTGTGGTGCGTCGGCCCGACGACAACCGATGGAATGCTCTCATCACCAACTGGCATTCCCACATTCTTCCCAATGCTGGTATCAATGAGCTCATCGTCGACCGGTGTACCTTCGTCAACAGGTGAAGGTCTTTGGGAAGGAATCAAGCTTGCTGGTTCATTTGGCTGTCCGGACGATCGTACTGCCCCATGATGTGGCTGCGGTTCTGCGTGGGATGGCATCGTATCTTTCTTCAATAAACGCCAATTGATCAAAGGATCGTACACAAATGCTTCGAGAACAGCCATCAAACTATCTCGATTTTCTCGTAGCACGCGCATGGAGGCTTCGCAAGTATATCTAAAATTCCCTTCAATTCCGCTGACTTCCATAGCTTGAGTCAACATACGTGTCAATCGAAATGGAATCTTCTCAGGATATTTATCACGCTCCATGGCGACTTCAAAACAATCGCCGAAATCAATATGAACAATTTTCCCAGAGATCCGATCGAGCATCAAGTTGCTTGGATGTCGATCTCCAAGACCGAGGATATACCCAGCCATCGACATGACAGCCAGAGATCGCGTGTAATTACGTCGACGATCCAACCAGACCTCCGAGTCTTGGCTCTTTAGCCACAAAACGCGGTACAAATCTTGTCCTGTTGTCTCGCCGAGAGCGTACTGGAAAGCTTCTACTTTCTGGAATAGCGGCAATTTGTCATAATCTGGAGCCATTTGAATCATCAGTCGATGTTCCACATTCAATTGGATCTTTCGAGCCTCCCGATAGTCTCGAATCAATAAATGAAGTGTGTCACAGTTTGGAACCCATCCAATGAGCCCGCTGGTGTGCGACAATGGAAGCACAGAGTATCGTTCGATGGAAAGATTTCGTTTGCTTGTATCGTTATCATTCGCCAGTAGCGTGTTGATGACGCCAAATAGCTGCATGACACGTTCATCCTGCCGCAAATCTTCATGGCCTTTGAGTAAGAACGGGTATACTTTTCCATCACTTCCATTGATTGTGACTTTGCGAGGTCGTTGTTTAGAAGTCAGCACTGTTACTTTGGAGTCGAACGATTGAATACGCACGATAGAGGCGCCTGTCTTGTACGTACCCGGGACAGCCAGGCTCAAATCATGCACAGAAAGTAGCTTTGGCCCGACATTGGCCAGCTCCAAGGTCGACAAATGCGTCAGCTGCTTGCGGATTTTTGAAAAGACGGAGTAATAAATATCCCACGCTTGATTCAAATCGCCGACATTCTTGGTCCGTTCGTACACATTCGTCCAGGCTTTGGCACACTTCAAATCTCGAGCAAAAGCCTGATAAAATGCGACTTCCCGCAGTGTTGGCGCTTCTTCGAGCCCAATGCTTTCGATCTGCCGATGAAGTGGCGCGAGTTCCGCAATCATCGCCTCTGCATCGTGGTTGTTGAAGTAATGCTTGGAAGCTTCTTCCAGTGCACCGTACCAAAGCTCGTTCCAGAGGATAGCGACTCGAATGAGTTCCCGAGACACCATCGCAGCTTCATGCACCAATTTGGGTGAATGCCGACGGACCGCAGCCAGAATACCTTCTGCAGCCGATTTACGAGTAGCGCTCATCGCCTTGGATGCGACTGTAATCGGATAAATAAGCGCCTGTGGATGTGCAAAGCCAATACGAACCAGCAACTCGTGCAGCAATTCATTCATTCGAGGATGCGGCGAGTCGATCCGAGCGATCAACTGAGGGATCACATCAAGCCAGGTGTCGATAGAAACCTCCTGGAATCCAATGGTCATGGTGTCATGCACCTCGATGCTGTTCCCATACGCAAACCAAAGCGTTAAGAGCCGTAAGACGTCTTTGGTAAAGTCGTATTGTGTATGTCCGAATGAAATGGAGCGGAAAAATCCTTGAATGGCGGGAGGCGCATACTTTGCGCCTTCAATGAGAGATGATGGACCAGGTACAGCGACGGAGCCTGGAAGCTTCCCTTCGGTGGAGCTCTTTTCCTGGACATCGCCTCGTACAATAACTTCAAGAGCGCGAAAGTTCATGAGTGCCCATTCCCGCCAGGCTTTGTGATTTGTCGGCTCGAGTCGAGTTGCAGTCTCCAACCGACCCAACACTTGTTCAAAGACTTGGTCAAAGTGTTTTCCCGGCTCTAAAGACGACATTTGCCATTCACTTAGTTGGATGTACGCTTGCACACGCAATCGAATCATTTCCTCATCGGATTCATCGCCTTGTTGCTCCAGCACATCGATCAAATGAGACATCTGCTTCAAAGCGACATCCTCGCGATTTTCCGCCCATAAATGACGCAAGTAGCTCAAGGCGACGCGAGGATCTGCAGAAGACCCGTCTCCAAAGTTTGCAAATGTATGGAATCGACGCATGGAAGGTCCATTACCACGTCGACTTTGACCTTTTCCGAGTCCATTCAATGCCGCATTCGTTGTTAGCGTGGTCAAATTGATTGGTAATGGAGCGTATGGATCATTCTGAATGCTTCGAATGAATGGCTGAGCACCCACACGCCAAAGTGCTGTAGCTGCCAGCTTGAGATGTCCGGCTTTGCTGCACAGTCGCGAGTATTTGAGCCAGATGTCCACGTCCTCACGAGCATCAAAGACCAGTGTTCGCACTAGCATGATATCCTGCCAGACCTCGATGTTCCGTTCTACACCGAGGATTCGATTCGTCCATATTTTCTGAAGTCGTTCCAAAGCCAATTGTTTATCGTGTTCAAAAGAGATTGACGGAGCAGAGACAAATGTCTGTCGAATGCTTTCCTTCTGACGGGAGACTTCTTTTCCGGTTGAGATTGGAGACATGATAGATGGACGAACATTCACGGATGTGGCCATGGAGGAGGTCGGCGCGGGGTTTAGAAGCGTGATGTCTGCATTACCGGCGGCCGTGAATCGATCCAAATACGCAACGATCTCTTCCAATTCCGTCAGACATTGCAATCGGACAATACTTGGAGCATACGCGCGGGCATAACTCTCACTTACAAGTGATCGAAGTGTTGGATCCATCGTCTTACGACACAATTTGATCTCATCCATGGCTTCATCCAGTTCCATCCTTCGAATCGATACGAGCGCCCGAAACATATGCGCTTGAGTCTCGTCCATGTCGGAATTGATATACTTTGGAATTGTGTCCCAGTTCTGTAAGAGTAAGGCGACCTGAGCGCCATTACTACATAGCTCTTTCTTGAGTGCTGGAGGTACATCAAGCAGCAGCTTGGAGGAAGAACGCGTCGATTTTTCATGATCATGCTGGCTCTGGCTTGGTAAATTTCCATCTCCATCAGCCAAACCGCTCGGTGTTTCGTCATCTTGGCCGTAGATCTTGGTCCAAGTCTCTTGGACATGATCATTCAGCTTGTTCCATTCGCCGATGGCGAATAAGCATCGCATTTTGCCAAAGATCGCTTCTACATCGTTGGAATGTTCCTGAAGAATACGGTCATAAGTAGCCAACGCATCATCCCATCGAAGCAGTTTCTCGTGCCAGGAAGCTTTGACCTCGATGCCTGGAAGATGATCCAGCGCGTACTTGAGGATCCCACGAGCAGCTTCGGGCTGATTGAGCTTGGAATTGATGCTAATGAGTGCCTGGATCCCATCCGCGACCGGATTTGTATTGAATTCGAGCTCTTTGTAATGCAGCGCTTTGGCAAATGAATGACATTTTTCGGCTAAAGAGCCTAACAGTCGAATGTCAATAGGAAGCGATTGATCGTCGTGTTCCATAAACTCTGCCAGATTGAGAAGTGTTTGGAGTATTTCGGATGGAAGTTGAGCCGATTGGAAAGCTGTTTCAAGCGCACGTATTAAATTGTCTTGCGTTGGAGAACTCAAATGCGGCCAGACACTCACAAAAGCTGCATTGAAAAGCTCGCGAGCTAGCGGCTGGTACACCGATGCGAGCTCCTTGCACGCACGCAAGACCGGCGACGGGGATTCACGGAGTAATTCCACTGAGAATGCTCGCATCCATTCACTCCAATCTTCCTTTGTGCTGCACTGGGAAGCCTCCCAGGCTTTGATGAGATTCTTTTGATCGCACGGTAAGCTTTTCAGCTCCTCTTGCGCTGTGCTGGATGCATTTGTGCCCGTACTATTCGATGTGGTGCTCGTAGAAGCGATTCCCGAGGTGTTCCCATGAACGCTTCCGCCTTCCTTGTTCATGGTTGTGGCCCAGGAAGCCACAGGAAGCGGTTGATGCTTGAGAATCTTAGAGACCAGAAGATCGTATCGATCAAAGATATCTTGCGTTCTTGATGGTGAGGCCGCCGACGAGGATGCGGATTGTCTCCCGAGCACTTGAGAGATCACAGGCACAAAGATGGCATAGTCGTCCCCCATTGTGTACACCATACAGCAGAGGCAATCCATTGCTAAATAGATGAGTTCCGATTGTGAGGCGATGACGCGAGCAAGTGTGTGGATGATCTTGGAGGCAAATACGCTGACGTTGAGCTTCTTCACAAGTGACCCGAGCGATCCGAGCGCTTGTTTTCGAGCATTCAAATCAGCTTCGCTTTGTATCATTGTCACCAGCGCAGGAATGATGAGATGCAGGTACCCATCCAGTAAGCGGCCGAGAGACACTGTGGTCTTCAGCACGAGTAGTGTGCGTGGTCGACTGGGCGTATCGCGCTCGCTGCGAATGACTCGCAAGAGTTGAGGGATGAGATCGGGCAAGTACACTCGGAAGCCTTCACCGAGGGAAATTGCGAGTTTCTTGACGATATTGAGCACTTCCTCCATGTATTCATCCCAGTACTGATGCACAATGGCGAGCATGGCGTTATGGTCCAGATGCGATTGTATTTGTTCCTCTACAATCTCAATGAGGTCACAAAGTGCATCAAAGAGGAATTTGCGGAGCGATCGGCTGTTTGCTTTGTCCAAAGTGTACAGAAAAGCTGGAATGATTTTCGGTAAGTGAGGCTCAATGCGCTTTCGAAGCGTCTTGCAGATGTACATGACAGCCACAAAGGTTCCTTGATAATGCACCGAGTTGCGAGCTTCCAACAGGATACGTGTGAGTGCGTTGACAGCAACTGTGGGAAAGTATTGAGCGGCATCATTTCCAATCATAGATGGGAGCAAGTCTTCTGGTGGCACCTCCAACACGACGTTGGATGACTCGTAAACGATCCCATTCTTGATACTTTTCTGCTTTTCTTTGTGCGTGTCTTTGCGTTCTCGCGACACAAGAAGGAACGACATATCGAGCAATTCGTCTTTTCCATCGCCGAGCGCGTTTGGAAGGAATGGGAACGAGGAAGAGGTCGCGTTGGAATGGCTCAAATTGTTCCGATTTCCTTGCGGGTGATAAAGGGTCGTAATGTCCATAGCAGCATCCGACTCGTTGTCTGCGAGATGATTCGGGTCTTGTGCGCTTCGAATGCGATACTTTAGTGCCGACGGAAGCTTTCCTTGCTTTTCCAGATGAAATAAACGGAGATTGTAAGGATCCAGAGCACCCAAAATCCCGATTGTGCGTCCAGCTTCCATTCGTAACGATTCATTCGCATCGCCCGACTTTTGTAAAGCTTGACAGAGAAGATCCAACAGCTCTGGGTACTCGTGATACGGACGGCAAACAAAGCCCGTGGACGAGATCAATTGCCCCAAGCTCTTAATTGCGACCTGGAGAATTTGGGCGTTGCTTGCTTCCCTCATTTCATCAATCACTTCGGGCAATAAAAGATGGAGATACGGAGTGAAGTCATCGGCAGCGACTTCTGCCAGATCGCCCAAAGTCGCGAGAATCGCTTTGCTGACACTCACAGTACTTCGACTGCTTCGGCTTCGTAGAACAGAGTCTTGGCGTAGATTCTTCATTAGCGCGCTGAGTATCGGGAGGACGTATGGTTTTGCTAAATGCGAAGCCGAACGAAGAAGACATCCGACAAGAACAGATCCTTCTTCCTTGGTCTGTGTGTCTCCGCTATACTCCAATTCAGCAAGCAATTGCACTAGTGTTTGACGTAAAGATGGAAGAATTACGGAAGGATTATGGTGTGCGAGTCGTCCCAATGTGCTCATAGCTCGCTGTCGGATCTCAAAGACTTCGTCGTGGAGCGAGATGAATAGACATCGGAGGTTATCATCTAGCCCCAACAATGGATCAAAACGCGCATCCAATGACTCCAAAACCTGCAGGCGAATACTCGCATCTGTATCGGCGATTCCAACAGTAAGAAGCCGCTCCAAGACGACCGAAACTGGGCGGTCGAAATCCTCGATTTTGGAGATAGTTCGGCCGAGTCGCCGATTCCGTTCGTTCGATGGAAGTAACAGCTTGCAGCAAGTTAATGCCGCGCTTTTCCGAATGGCTGTAGCTTCATGATCCAGAAATTTGACAACTTGCTCATGTACGAATTGCATGATTGGAATGTGTCGATTTCCCTGGAAATCGAACGTGGCTAATGTCTCCAGAGCCAAAGCTTGCTTGAATATCGCGGCGGAAACCACTTCCGAGACGCCCTGCAATGTGTTCTCGGACGAGGTACTGATAGCTCCAGTCACTGTTTTCGTTTGCGTGATGGCATTGGAAAAGATAGAGAGCAAATGGGTGGACGTAGCTGTGATGGATGAAGCTTTGATACGTGCTCGAGAAACGCCTGCAGTATTCGATCCGCTGTTTTCTGGAACACTTCGCGTAGTACTTAGAATTGTGCTGATCCTTTCGAACAATCGAAGTTGGATCACGGAGCGCTGGGAAGGTATCCGTTTGATGATTGTAGTGAGTGTTTCCACAAGATACGAGTCCAAATCGTGATGAAACAGAAGAAGGAGAATGGACTCCAAGTCGACACGAACGAGAATGGATCCAACAGCTTCGGCCAGCATCCTCAAACAAGCCAACGCTTCTTTGTGTGTATCTGAATCCTTCTTCTTCACTTCCCGTAGCCCAAACTTGATACCGCTCATGATCCCACTCAGTGTCCGACTATCTCTGGCAAGCCCGGGCCCGATCGCCAGCGCGAGCTTCCCCGTCGACAAAAGAGCATCACCACGAGTAGAAGTTGATGGATTGTGCAACACTTCCAGCAAATGGTTCATACAGAGCGCATAACACGACTCGGAAAATGCCGATACATTGAATTTTGCGAGTCGAGGGAAGAGGTTGATCACAGCGGACCGCACAGTCGAATTTCGATGCTCTCTATGCTCGAGGATTTTGCGACAGATCTTGGCAAAATGGGAATGCATAAAGTCTCCACTGTTACGAAGCAGCTCATTAATGATCAGAAGCGCACCATGGGCAAAGTCAGAGTTGTTTCGAGCAAATGCTCGATTTGCTTCTTCCAAAGCGCGAAGGTACCACCCGCTTTTGCGATTAGACTCTCGCTGTTGGATGAGAGAGAAATAGCTCTGTAAGGACTCTGCAGCACTCATACGAACAATTATTTTCGAGTCCCAAAACGCACACCAAATCACATCGAAACATTTTTCAATATGTCGAAACGCAGTGGATGGCGCATTGACTGCGAGCTCTTTGAGTATCATTGTGGCTGCATGACGACGTACTTGAAAGCTCTCATTTTGAAGCCACGTTAGCGCGGGTGTGACGTGATAATCCTCTACAAATTCAATGAGTCGGGTGCCAGCAGTGGAGACAATGTGACCCAAGGCTTTGGATGCGATCTTAAGTGTCGGAAGATCGGCGCTTGGGATCTTTTCAAAGACTTTTGTGAGGGAATGAGCAAACTCAATGATGATTTGATCGTTTCTCTCTGCGATAAAGACTTCTACGAGCTCATCCATTGCAGCGATACCGCTGATCTTATCGAGCGTGTCATTGCTGTTGCATAACTCCATCAGTTTGGAGCTTAATTCTGATACCCATTTGATGTAATGGTTGTGTGATACATCGCGAGATTCAGACTCAATAGAGTGGCGAAGTTTGTGTGCTGTTCGGGTACGAATAGAAGCTGTTTGACTGCGAAGACCCGGAAGGAATCGATTGAGCGTGTCGCTCATGAGGGAGTCGAATATGTTAAGAACGGCTTAACTGATGAGAGCGTACCGTACGTAGTGATAACGCAACAACCTTGCAAGTGAATTTTTGAATAACATATCCAAGTTACTAACCTAAGCTAACGATTTAGCGCTGAGCTGATTCAAAGGCTAGCTTAGGTTTTTACAATTATACAGTACTGTGAGAGCAATGATTGCGCGATATTTGCGTTGTAAACGTTGCGATATTACGATATTTGGAATCTAACGCAAATGCGAAACTGTCGTCGATTGCGATGGTTCTGTTGTTGGAAAGGCAACGATGGCGCGATATTTGCATTGTAAACGTTATCATTATTCAGTCACCAATTCTCGACTATCCATCACTTCCGGTTTTGCCTCCATCCGAACAACCGTTTCCTGCCGCCAATTTTAGCAATAATGTAAACTGTGAGTTCTATGCAGCTTTTCGAATACGTAAGGAGAACGATCCTTGCAGCAAAGCATTTTCGCTGATGGAAAAGGTAAACGTATGACTCGACTCAGCAGAGGCAGGGCTTCCTCGACTGATTTATTTAAATTTTTTCAGTCAAATACCAGCACACAGACATTCCCAAAAGACAAAAATAACGATTTTTTTCCTTTCAGTTTAGTGCACTATTTAGTCTTACTATTTGTATGCTCAGAAGGTTGGATGAGCATTTCTTCATGCATGCAACTCATACCCTACCCGCACGCCGATGGGAATACGAAGTTGCGGCACAAAGAGAAATGTATTAATATAGCAAAGTTATCCTTTTTACAGAAATGTTAGATAGCACACTCATGCACTTGCTGCTCAACAAAGTCAACACTCCTGCGCTTTGATGGCGCTGCGGTGATCTGTTGCAAGTCGTCGCGTGTCAGGAGACTTCCAGCAACGTCGACAGTCTTTCTCATCTTTCCTTTCTCTGCCTGCGCCATTGAAAGAGCTCAGTTGCGTTTTGGACAGTCTACATCTATTCGTAAAGGGTCAAAAATTATTGAAGGATGATCGTTATCCGTCACAATTAATATTTTATCCAATCAAAACACTTAATTGTTTTCTTGCTTATAGTATTGGACAAAAACATTCAAGTGCACTAAACTGGTCGTGTGCATTAAACTGAAAGTTTGCGTTATGAGAATCAACGCAAGCGTACTCAATCTGGCTCTTCAATTTGTCAGCTTGCACTCTGGCTGGGGGTGCTTCATCCACGAAAGGACTATTTGTTCTATACAAAAGCCACTCACAATAAAAACTCCATGCCTCAAAGTCTAAATATAAAAAAAATCAGACTGAAGCTTGGTGCAAATGATCGCGGTCAATTATTTACCTGCAAACTTCTTGACGGCGCCATTAGCCTTCCTGAATACGATCTCGCTCGTGATGGCCTTGGTCAACAATGCGATAATTACAAATACCATGATAGAAAAAGTCAGGTTGTGTTGTACGAGACCAGCAATATCGACGACAAATATGATCCGGGGCTCAACCTAAAATCGACCTATCATTCCAAGTGGACTACACACCTCCGACATATGTAGTGGGATGAAAATCCCGAGTTTGAGTTCCCGCCTGGCGCCAGACACGTAATGGAGGCCCCGGAGCTACTTTCTCTGTTACAACGACCAAATCGAGAGGTTGGATTTAAGCTTGACATGGAAGGTTTGGGCGTATCTGAGGAGATTCATAGGAAAATTCTCGACACAAGAAATGAGCGGATTCTATTCCAATTTCACTTCACAGACCCAGAGCACATGATTCGCTTTAGATTACGTAAGGAGTTGATCAGGTCCCATCTGGAACATTGGATATTTGGACCCGAAATCATGGACAAGATGAATATCTACTTTACTCGAACGATTGATTGTCGGGGCGCAAGTACGCATAATATTCGCCTTTCAGGTGATATTGTGACTGAGAGATTTAAAAAATCACGATGATCACCTCAATGGTAAAAAGGCCAACTGCTGAAATAAATTGGTGCATTCTTCTTTTTAAAGTTCGCTTTCTCAGACAGCTCTTTTCTTTATATCAGGACCTGTACACTACTGTAATCTCATATTCCATATTTGCTATTATCCAAACCCGACTGTTTTTCTTTCATCGCCAAAGAACTTCTGGAACAAGTGAGCTCTGCAGCATGAGGCTCTATATTCCCACATCATGTGATCTTTATCGCCACATGAATACACGCAAGGCTACGAGTGTGCTTATGAGCGCAATCGATCGTCAAATGGCGACAGAACAAGACATCATTTAATCTGTAGAAACGTCAAATGCATCCGAATGGTCTGCTTCATTCCGATAACACTTTATCAATAAAGTACGAAGATAGCCCTTGTAAAATGATCGAATACCAACAACTACAGTTAAATGCAAATTCAAGTCAATTCACTATCGTCATAGTCCTGAAATAAGGAGCTTAAGGGTAGCTGTGCAGGAAATCGTAAGTCTACTGATATACAGTACCAGAAGGCAAAGGGTCAAATTCAATGCAAACGAAACTTTTGAAATCGTTTCTCATTACTCCAACGTGCTCACTGAGACTCGACGGATCCATCGACGTATGTTCTGACGTTCCAATTGTCTCGCTTTGCGAACTTCAGGTGGATCCAAATCGTTGCTGAAGAAAAGATCAATGTGATGAGCACCACCGGGGACCGGAATATAGACGACTGAAGAAGAAATGGATTTGGTGACGCCAGTGGCCGACCACGGATCGTAATTCCCATTGCTGAATACGATGTTACTGGCTCTTTGAAGTGCTTTGAGACCACCAAATTGTGTCACTGCCCAAAATGGGCGCAGAGAAACTCCCCATGTCTTGATGCAATTCGCATTGTCTTCGGATTGATTCCAGGCGACCGGCCAAAACATATCGTGAATTCCATCGGTGGTGGAAGGCATATACAGCTCCGAACAATAGATGTAATCCCAAAAGTCTGCATCGCGACGACTCTTCTCGGAAGCTGGTTTCATATCGTGACATGATTTCTGCTTTGTGCTATTGTAGTACACACCAATGCTCCGCACAAATGCTTCCAGCAGCGTATCTTCCTCTTTTGGAACCACAAAAGCATCAGAGAGGAAGCCGCATGCAACTCGAACGGGATAAGATGGAAGTGTACTTTCACCATTCATTATGTACGATGTCGGATACGGATAATTCCCCATGCTCATGTAATCAAAAGCTTCTTTGGCCCACATAATCATCGCTTCTGCATCCTTTTCTGAATGAAGTATAGCATCGTTGCACAACTGGAATATTTTAGACAGCTTTTCTCGTCCTTGTAGCGTCTTGCTCAACTTCCACATACTTTGCCAGCTTTGCCTGATATTGCTCGCACAATTGCTCGAAGCTCCAGCGCCCATCGTAGCATCAAACGTCGATACTCTTGCAAATCCCTCCATATCGACTGGACGTTGATCGCCCATAAACGCCAAAACCGGAGCTGAAGCAGCAATAACACCGTCAATGATATGAGGATACTTTACTCGGAACCAAGCTGCAAGCATTCCACCATAAGAGCCACCAAACCCGATGAAGGGAGCACGCTGTAAATGGGTCCTGTTCTGCTTGATGCTTGTAATCAGTGCGGCGTAATCAGCCAGCGCTTGCTCCGATGAAAGGAATCCCATGTTCTGGCGAATGCTCTCCTTTGGGAATGGAATGGATCGACCGAAATAGCGGTGCTCTGCGAATATGAGAGCAGCTTTGAATTCCCACGCGTTCTCCCACATCCATCCAGTATGGTTGAGGTATAAAGTGACTTCAGCTTCATTCCCGAGATAGAAGAAGACTGCGTCTATGGCGGCATTCAATTCATACGGATCGCAGAAGAAATATCGTTGAGGAAAAGAGGCGTTTTGTGCCACATTGAAATGATCCAATCGCTGTTTGAAAGAGAGCTCTTTGCAGTATTGCCTCAAGTTGTTTTTATCGAGAGTAAAGTTGGGCAAAGTGTGAGGTATTGGCTCCAATTTGAGGAGAGAATTGCGTGCTGTTAGTTTGATCGATTGGGAAGCAATTGGAGCGTCCAGCTTTAGAGATAGATCCGTTATGACGAGTAGAGTGCTGAGCGCGCATCCAATCGCTAGAAATATCAGCGGGAGCCGCAATAAACGTCGCTCTAACGAGGATACATTGCGTGTTTCCATGGAATCTTGTTGGTAAAGTGGTATTACGATTGGCTTATATTGCAATTACTCCCTATGAGTGGCTAAAATACCGAAAGGAAAGTCTCGCGATCATTTTTCCACTTGCCAAAAACGCCGCTCCAAGTTCTCCATTTTAATTGAAATCTGCGGCATCATAGATCCCAGGAAGCATTGTGTTGACTTTCTCCGCAATCGCCATTACAATTCCGCTAATCGAATAACCACTTTTCAGCTCGTAAATTACAAAAATACCCTCAAAATGATCACCTTCGATACGCTGTGATTTGCTTCGATTTGAGCCAGTACCAGAACGCATCGCAATGCGCAGAGCACTCTATCAGCTCCTCTTCATTCTCCTCGTCGTTTTTCTTTCATATTTCCCATCAGAATGCGTGTAATTCATTCAACACATAACATACCTTTAGCATCAGAAACTTTCCTATCAATTGATACGTATTACAAACGCGATCTTCCTCCTCACCACTCGCCAATTTAGAGATCGCAGCGCTACCAATGCCCGGTACTTCAAGCAAATCGCCCGTCAGCGGTGCCCTCAGAAAGTCCGCAAGTCGATCTTCCGCAATCCGAGACTTTTGGGGATCATAGCCATCACTCATGTTCAAGCTTCGGATCCTAGATGTAGACTTTGTGTGTGCACACAATAATAGGATAGATCCCCTGAGGGCAACGCGGCGCTAAACGCAATTCGCTCCTTTCTCGGCTTTAAACACGCGAAATGCTTCCTCCAAACCGGCAATTCATGGCCAGAGGAGGTCCACAAAACCCACCTCCACACACCTCTCCTCCCACGCAGTCCATAGAGCCTTCAACAGCTCCCAAAGGAACAGAAATTGGATTCCGACCTTTTCATGCAGCTCCTAATGCGAATACCAATCCAAATAGTGCGCTCCCCAACCGAAATGCCTTTGACACGACACGTGCACCCATGAGCGACCGTGGAGGCGATGTGCATCAGTCTTTCTCTCAAATGGCGCTGGGAGGCCTACCACGTGGCGCAATGCAAATGGGATACCCGAGACCTTCGGGGCCGCTTTCCATGACACCTTCCAGTGGTTTCCAGCAGCCGCCACGAAGCTCTCCGGGGATGAAACCACCACCACCTATGAATATGCCGCATTCTGGTCCTCGAGGTCCACCAATCGGGCATAACGCGCAAGCTTCAGCACCCTTCCGAACGCCCAATGCGCCTCCAATACAGCCGGGTGGTTTTCAAAGTGGGCAGGTCATGGGTCATCCGACTGGAATGGCAAATGTAATGGGTCCGAATGCGGGAATGCGACCACCACCGGGTCCGTTGAATGTGCCTCCGATGAAGCAGGAAGGACCACCCTCAGGCACACAAAGTTTCATGAATGTTCCAGCATCCAATTTCAGCTCCAATGAGCTCGCAAGTGGCAATTTCCAGCAGCCGGAAATGACGGGTACGTCATCAATGTTTTCACTTCTCTCACGCTAATTGGCTTTGTAGGATCACTTCCACTGCAATCGGACGCTATTTCGGATGAATTGATGGCATCACAATGTTCTCCAGACTTCATGCGTGCAAGCGTGAGAGTTCTCCCACACTCTCAAGACTTTTGCAATCGTTCACACATCACAATTGGCGTCGTGATTCGACCATTAGCGCCACAAAACCAAGTACGCGATGCCATCTTCTTGAACTCCAAGTGATCAATGATTAATTGTAGGAATTGGATGTGATCAATTTTGGGTCCACGGGTGTCATTCGATGTCGTCATTGCCGCACATACATCAATCCTTTTGTTCAGTGGGTGGATAATGGTCGTCGTTGGCGATGCAATTTGTGCGGTGTTTCCAATGACGTCGCAAGCTCATACTTTTGCCATCTCCAATCGAACCAGCAGCGTCAAGATCGGGAAGAACGACCAGAGTTGCATAAAGGAAGTGTCGAATTTGTCGCTCCTTCTGAGTACATGATGCGACCACCTCAGCCTCCATGTTACGTGTTTGTCATTGACGTATCGTCTCCTGGAATCCAAGCTCTTCCCGTTATCACATTAACCATCAAAGAACAGCTGGATCATCTACCCGGATCTCCTCGCACACGCGTGGGGTTCGTCACATTTGACAGCAACGTTCACTTTTACAACCTCAAGGCAAGTCTCTCCATACAATTTCCTTTTTCTAACTCTGCTTCCAATCAAAGTCTTCACTGAAAACGCCTCAAATGATGGTGATTGCGGATCTCGAAGAGCTCTTCATTCCGATTCCCGACGAGCTTTTGGTCAATTTGAGTGAGTCCCGTGAGGTCATTGATACGCTTTTGGACGGACTCGCATCGATCCACCAGAATACGCGCAATGTGGAGAGTGCATTGGGACCTGCTATCCGTGTGGCATTCAAGCTGATGGTACGCAGCTTTCTCTCCTGGATTGTGTCTGATGGGTCGGTGTAGTCTTCAATCGGTGGTAAAATGCTGGTGTTTCAATCTTCCATTCCAAGCGCCGGGCAAGGCGCTCTTCGGAATCGCGAGAATCCCAAACTCATTGGAAGTGACAAAGAGCACGCGTTACTGAATCCTGTGGATATGTTTTATCGGACCCACGCGATCGATTTCTGTCGTCAGCAAGTGAGTGTGGACACATTTCTGTTCGCTTCGCAATACATTGACGTGGCCACGATTGGATGTCTTTCTCGATTCTCGGCGGGTCAAGTGTATTACTATCCCAATTTTGATGCGAGATACGATGGAATCAAACTCAGAGAGGAATTGGCGCATTGTTTACGTCGTGAAACGGGATGGGAAGCGGTGATGCGCGTTCGATGTACCAAAGGAATGCGTCTTGCGAATTTCTATGGGAATTCTTTCCTTCGTGGCCCCGATCTTTTGGCACTTCCGACATGTGACGCTGATGCTTCCTTTGCTGTTGAAATTGTGCATAGTGACACACTATTGAGCTCTCCGACAATTTCCATCCAAGCAGCTTTGTTGTATACGCATTCCGATGGCGAGCGTCGTATTCGCGTCCACACAATCTGTCTTCCAGTCACAAAATGTATGTCTCTCCAATTCCTCCAATTCTTCTCACTCCATTGCGTTTAGTATTCGCCCAAGTCTTTCGTTCTGTCGATGTCGATACTTTATCGAATCTGATCGCTAAAAACGCGCTGGAAACGTGCTTGAAGACCGGTTTGGAGAGCGCTCGAACGCGTTTACATTCTCAATGTACCGAAATCATTCGAGCATATCGGAATTCGGGCGCTTATGGAAGCAACAATACGACCAATATGGGCCACCAGCTCCAATTACCGGAATCGCTGCAATTGCTGCCATTGTACATTGTATGGATACCATACTCTCCGACGCGAATGCTTGCTGATACCTTGCCATTAGATGTCTCTGCTCAAGAATGCGGCCTTTCGTGGTGGCAATGATCTGAATCCGGATGAGCGGTGTTTTCTTCAGTATGAGGTGCGATTTTGGATGTTTTGTGGGATGGAATTGATACGTGGGTTGTAGCTCAACAATATGTCTGTGAGCGCGTCCAGAACGTTCATATATCCCCGACTTTTTGCATTGCATGCACTTCCACCTGTTGCTGGCTTCCCAGAGCCAAATGGAGCGAATGCTGGAGGCGTATGTGCTGGGAAACGACGGATTGTATTGCCACCAATCTTGAATCTCTCTGTGGATCGTCTTGTGTCCGATGGGATCTTCTTGTTGGAGGATTCCTTGGCGCTTTATTTGTGGATCGGTCGATCGGTGGCATCGATGCTTTTACAGAGTTTATTTGGTGTTGAAAGTATGGAGGGTATGGATTCCCGACAGGTAATTATGTATGAAGGGTTGATGATGAGGTTATAACATGTGCGCGGTAGATGCGATTACTAAAACCTCATGATGCTATGAGTAATCGAATTCATGACGTCATCGAAGCGATTCGAGAGGAAAATACACCTTTTATGGAAGTGATTGTTCTTCGCGAGGGAGATCCGACAGAAGGGCGGTTGTTTTGGAAGCTCGTGGAAGACCGTGCTAGTTTTCAAGGCGGTACATTTTCTTATGCGGAATTTCTAGGACAATTAAGTCGGTCGTGTATCACGGCGCGCTAAGCGATGAGGTGGATGGGACTGTCTCGCATGGAGCGAGGAGAGCAGTGTGGGTAGGGGCAGGAGACAAGGCTGTGTACACCTTACCTAATCCTTGTGTAGAGATTCAGACACTGTAACTACTCATCGTAACAATTACTACGATGTACTTGCACCTTTTGTGCATTTCGTTTATAGTGATATTGTCGAGTGCCGACGAGTAATTGTGGCATTTCAAAAGTACTGCGCTACCGCTTTCAATTACGTATTGTTCCATAGCGTACACGCATCCGAACGTGTGTCTTTTTGCAAGAGTGTGTGTGACTGAGTGAATCATTCGATAAAAAGTCGAGTCGATTCCCCGAAAACGGTAATTTTTATTTCTTCACGAGTTACGGTTCAAAAGTGTGGCGAAAGGGTGAACAATTGAAGCGATTGAATTGGAGGAAAATGGTTTCATGCACACATTCGCTTGTTGAGAAAACTGAAGACTGTATCCGACCATTGCAATTTCTATTTCAACCAACGTTTGATTATGTTCGAAGCGGATTGGTAGATACCATGGTACACGCACCGTGCGCACCAATCAAAGAAAGATTGAACGCGTTGTCGACAAAGATCATCAATTCGAACGAGCTCCAGCGGGCTCATGACCCATCTCTCTCCGAAGTCAAAGTCGCCCACAAACCGTCTTGTTTAAGGCTGCGTACTGATCGCGCGCACCCATCGCGCAGGACATTTAGTACTATGCGAGATCGAGAACACGAGACGGATAATACCAGTTTTATATCCAATACATCCACTTACGTCACATCCACCACACTAGAACGCACTTTACAGAATCAGAACATAAAGTCATGGATGTATTGGGCGCGGTGGGAGAAAAGAAAGCCGAAGAAAAAGTCATTTGGAAGCGGATTCTTTCGATCCAGATCGGTTCCATCTGCGTTATCGTCGGAGGGTGATCGTGGGTCTTTATTGGAGTCTATATCGGACACAGCATGCATTCGACCGAGTTCCCTTTCCACGAGATCATCCCTCTCATCACGATGTTCCTTACCATCGACTTCGCAATTGAATCGTATCGGTTATGTCAAATGTTATACAAAAGTGTATGCGGTGTTAAGACGTGAATTTCTGTTATTATATCGTGGTGATTGTGCGCCACGGTTCTCGTCGATTGCAAAGGAGCCATTGGTTCAAATTGCGATTACGAATGTGGTTCGATTGAATGAAATTGCAGGAACTGTCTTTTTCGTGCGTGATCCGCATCAGGAAGAAATGGAACTGCATCTGTACGATCGCGGAAACATTGAATTGGCGAATGACTGGGAAGATGCGTTAGAAGAAGCATCAGCGATCACCAATAAACATCTATCGAATTTCTCTATCGACATTGATGAATTACCACGACACAGTTTGTATCGCGGTACACTCTACGATTTACGTCTCCAACGAATGTCATTCTGTCAGACGTTGCAAGAGAAAGTCAAGTTGTACGCTAAAACCAAATCCGGGCTTTTATTGTCACGTCGGTCAATCACAACGGATCTATCATAGTACTGGGTACATGGGACTCACGAATGTATCATCTTATTTATGGATCGAAATCGTCTCTACAAATTCGCAGTTATATGTTAGACAGAAAGAACAGAAACAAAAAGTCGAAAAGAATCAGAAGTCAATATCTGATCCGCTCCAGTCGCGCTGGCTCTTTTTTTTCAATTAAACCTTAATACCGGTAATGAACAAGTCGTATCGATACATTTGCGCGTTGTTTGATGCTTGCATGGGGATACCACGCATGCACACACATATTTATTGGATCAAATGACCATTTTGGTGCTTGGGCGGTCCTGCTGTTTCTCTATTAACACATAAAGTATAGAATGACGACTTTCCAAGTCGGGTGACTACTTCCTAATAGGTCCTCTATTCGAGTCAAATTACGCCCTGATTCTACGTCCGTAATCTGAACCTAACTCTCGACTTGTGTTTCGTAATAAGAGTGGAGAATTGTCAAGCATTGATACTTGGTTTTGTATGGTTACGAAACGGTGATAGTGCGATGCCAAATTCTGTGTATGATACTGATAGAGGCTTTGAGCCTCGTTGCACCTCTGTCAATGTAAACTACGCAACGCGTTCGTATCGCCTTATGGTATCCATTCCCAAATTGTGCATACTATCGCTTTGTATTGGGATCTATCCGCTGGTCCATGCGATTGGTACGATCTGACTGTACAGTGACCCACGAGATCCTAATTTGTGTATACACACTAGATGAGACATCTGGATTTCGATGCGTCAACGCACAGTGTATCTACACATTGGAATCTGCGCTTCATTACGCAATCATTCCGCTGTATTCGTGTCTGCAAACATGCCCCATTTCTAATCATTTTGATGCTTTCTTTACTATTCGATCCTCAAAGCTGGGAACGTGCACGGATTGCACATTGGTGGCCACACCTTTGCTTGATTTTTCTCGTTTTTTTCAGTCTATGGCCGTCACTGTCGCCTCCCTCATGTCCGATCAGTGTATGTTAAGCGCCAGTGTCCAGATGGATGTACCGTCGCAATGGACTGTCTCCCCATCGTCTACTTTGGAATGTATGGTAGAAAACATCCTTGTCCCATGTTCCATAACAGCCAATGTATCCACACTAGAGATCAATAAACATGTACTCACTAAACTATTTCAAAAGACACACATCCCATTTCAACTCGGTCCAGTCTCAACCAGACGCAATCCTGGAAGCTTATTGGAGAATAATCGTTTCATCCTTTCCTTTCAGAGTCAAGGATGTCTCACCCTGGGCGAGCGGCATCCATTAGCCTTCACCTACACCCTCCATTCCGACTCGTACGATCTCATTGGCCAATTCACCAACACCAAATTAATTGCACTGCAACCGAAACTCCTGCAACTGACTCTATTGCGCCTCTCCTTCAGAAATGGCGCTATTCTCGGCGCTCAGACGCGTTTCGTGCTCCAAATCGCCGACACCATGCAAGCAAAATTCACTGCAATGATGGAGAATGCATCATCGGCAATCCTCTACCTTCCCAACAGCCCAGAAATCCATCTACAAATGACATTAACTCCTGGAAAATTAAGTATGCAAATTCCGGATACTTTTTCTGACTCGATTCCCAATGGCCAATCACTTGCGCTCGATATATATCCAGTCAGAAATCCAGTTCGCATCAATGAACCGATCGATTTTCTCTATCTAATGGCACTTCAGGGCGATCGTCTAGCGGTGGATACATCGCCCTTCCCATTCTACACAGTCCAACGAGGTTACCATCCCGCTTCCCCATCTATTTCCATCTGAAAATCGTTCTGTAGGCCAGCGGCAGTATAACAAAAGCAAGCTCGATATCGCATCCATTGGTGTCTTTGGAGGATGCTTCTTGCTCTCTATCGGCGTCGTCATTTGGGTACGTGGACACACACATTGCTGACGGCATCTGACGCGTACCATCAGCACGGAATCACACTCTCCATGTCGACGTTTTGGACCGATACAGTAGCGATCTCTGTGCTGTTATCATTCCTTGTGGCATGTGGAGGTGCAACACATTGGATCCTGTACCCTTCCTCGTATTACATATACTGGTTCACGACGCATTACGTGCTGACGTCCATCATGATTCTCTCCTTATGCTTTCACTGGTACGTCTCCTCCTGTTCGTCTTCTTATCTCACGCGTCTTGCAGGGTGGTTGTGTTATCATTCAAAGGCTTCAAGAACCTCACATTCAAATCACCAGTTCTCCTGACGTTTCTGGCGCTCTGTGGCATCGTTCTCGCGTTCGTTGTAGTGACACTCGCACGAATGCATGGAAAGATCGAATGTGCGTTTCATACCGCGTTGAACGAATGCGATTCCCAGCAAGATTGTGATGCTGGAGTACCGGTCCATGGTCACATTTTCCGTCAAGCGGTCGATGTATGCGCATTGACACCATTCTTCGACGCATTGGCAGCCGGGTTCATCCTGCACACGATCCTCCTGTTGATCCTGGGGTGCTTTATCATGAGTCGAGGACGTCAACTGCTACGTCTAGAAGCGCCCATGAAGTCACATGTGTGTCGCTCATTAGCGGTCTTTTACACTGTGATCGCGACCACATGCGTTTTGTACTTGGGCTCTCAGATCGCTTACTTTGTCGACGGAATGCGTTCGGCTTCGGTGGATGTAATTGGTATCGCAGACACGTTCTATTACGTTTTGATCGTTTGGCTACCGAATGGTCTTCCGCCTCTTTTGTTTCTGTTTTTGCAATGGAATCCCACTCGGTCGATTCCCGAGGAAGATTGGAGTTTGGCGGATGAAGCAAAGGACCAAGACATGCGAGTCACCCCGCGATCCACCGATTCATCTCCTACTCATGCGTACTGGAAGCCCGTCTTCGATATGGAGCCATCTCCGCGCAGTGTGCGTCTCTGTGTGCGTCTCCAAGTTCCCATGTACTTTGATCGCGCTTGTTTTCTCTCTTTGGATTACGACACGGAACCTTGCGATTCTCAATCGCGCGCTTTATCTCGAGCCAGCACCGTCGTGTGGAATTGCATTGGGACTACGGAAATGGCTGAGAAGGAGGACGGACAAGTGGAATTCTCAGCGGTGATGCATGTTCCCGTAGTGAGTCGGAAGACAACTTTCCGCTTCCAACTTCATGTGAGCACATTGGGATGTCGTTCATCGAACCGTGCGTTGCTTTCTTGGGATTCCAAGGACGAAACCAGCGAATTTCTAGAGCCATCAACGCAATTACCGGCATTTCTTCCATGTTTAGAGTTCCACACGACATCGGAAGCGGTCATGGATGCGAAGGAGACGCTGCTCTTATCGCCAGAGCGCGATAGTATCCGTCCAAACCTTTCCGAATTGGAAATGCTCATCGATCAAGCGCGAGGGAGTATCCGGCTGGGTGTTCAGACTGTTTCCACGCTCTTTGCACCAAAGGAATCGACTGTATCGAGCGGGAATCTCACTCGGTGTTTCCAGTATATCCGTGATGATAAGAGCGTCGGTCTCGTGGTGGAAGATCTCAAGGAGAGCGCGTATGCCAATATGATTCCTCGTCAGTTCCTTGAGCTCTTGTGCACCGAATACCAGCGATTTCTGGAGCGTGCACGTCAAGATCTTCAGGCGTTTATATCCATGGACAAACGACATGGAAATAGGACGCTCATCGGTCAGATTCAAGGCAGTGATGACGCAGTGATCGTCCAGGAATGGCTTCAAAGGCGCGTGGAGACTGTCAAAACTTACTTGGAAATGCTTCATGCTCACCGAAAGCTCTTGACGGATCGAGACGCCCGATCTCAGTTCTTCAAATCGAGCGTCGAGAAGAAGCATCCGGACCTCCGTTTCCTGCCAGTGAATCTCCATATCCAAGACTTTGTGATCGGATCAAAGCCTGAGAATCCTCCGGCTACGTATGCCTTCACAACTGTCGGGGCCTTTGCGGCTCATTGTCTAAAGTTTAGCCGAGGAGGAATTCTGTCTTTCCAGCTTCGATTAAGTAAGATGGAGACGCGATCGGGTGCTGGGAATGCCTCACGATGGACACAAGATGCTCGAGCGTACCACGATTTGATGTGGGAACTGAGTATGCGTGTGGATGTTTGCTTCTCCCAAGCGCTTACCGCGTTAGTAGCGACATTTGCCAAGACTGTGAATACTGCGATTCAGAGTGAGAATATCGCGTCGGGGGAAGTGATGCTAGAGCAATTGAGTGTATTGGGCTATCTGTTCCACGTGGAATCGCTCCTGTCGACGCACGGGAGAGAGATTGGGATGCTGGAAGATATGGCGGGTGCAATGACGCGATTGGAAAATGTGGTGTTCCAAGTGTATTCGATCGGGGAAGCAGAGGCTGCGCGTGTGGCCAAGATCCAAGTGCTTCGTGATAAAGAGCGGTATGTGGTCCAGCTAGGTGTGATGTCACATGGTATGAGACTTCCAGAGAAGACGATCGCAGTGACGCCAGTTTTGTTCACACAAGGGATCAATGAGATGCAGACGATTGCCAACAATACGGAAAGGACCAAGACGGAGCTTCAGGATCTCATAAATATCAATAACCTCAAGCCGCTGAGAGCGTATTGTGGTCGGTATTGTAGTGGAAGTAGTGATGAAAGACGTCAGTGGGTCGAGCAGGAATTCCGCTTGTTGGAAGCGTCGGTGGTGGATGCAGCCTCCAGTTTGGTGAAAAGCAAAAGGCCTGAGATTCTTCAGCGATCGGCCGATTTGTGTCGTGAAATGAGCGGAGGACGAGTTACTGTGTGCAAAAGCGCCAAAGACCGAACTGCGATGTCAGTGACGTTGGAACAAGTGCGAATTCTGCATCGTCACCATGGTCTTCCTGCGTATCGGATGGCAGCCACAGTATCGGTGATGCGAAGTCATGGCGTTCGGGTGGAGAATGCGTTCAAAAACACGGGCAAACGGCAATTCGCCTTCAACAAGCTTCAGCGATCTCTGCTTCCAGAAGAGTATCGATGTCCGGATCAAGTGAGTGGCGCCAATGTCAGCTGATCCAATTACTTTTGACGATCGGGAAGGAGCTTTTCGGATGGAAATTCGCACACTTTTCTTCGGCTTTGATCGGCTGATTGTCTGACGCTGCAGAGTTTGAGGACTTTACGAGAAGGAACGGATGTGTCGGTGATGGAAGAGGAAGAACGAGCAGTGTCCATGGTGAGAGTATGCTCAGAGACTGACGGGCACACGCGGATGTTATTTGGATGGATGAGCGGAATGGATCGATTGAGAGGGAAATTGAGGGTATTGTCGATGTTCTCGCGGTGTTTATCGATGATACGAAGCATTCCCATGAGTCGTAGATGAATACGCTGAAAGACATCTCTTCCGTGGTCATTGGGGAAAGGCTCGGAGGTGTCTGAGATCCCATCAAAAGTGGCGATTTGAGGCCAATTTCCGAGCTCTTTTTTGAGGATATCGTCGAATACGATGAGTCGTTGTGCCAGAGATTGTGAGCCTTGCCGGATGAAGACGATCGTGTGTAGCAGACGATCGAGTTCCGACTTGGAGACTTTGCAAAATGCTTTCAGCTCGGCGAGTTGCGCGCTGATGGATGCGATTTCTTCTCTGTTTGGACATGAGGGACCGCCGGAAGACTTGAAGGTGTCGTATTGGATCTGCGTGTGGTGTTTGTCGCGTCGGAGGAGCGATGCTTTGGCCTCGAGCGCCAGGAGCTCTTCCTGCAACGATTCCATGCATCTGATTCGCATCTGAGTCGATCTGACTTGCATCTGATTCGGGTCGATGGAGCGGAATTGCGACTTGAGGGATGCGTTTGGAGCAGCTTGCGTAGCGTGTGGAGGATCCGAGACGGTCTGATTCGGCTTTTCGTCCACGGAGAATTCGACTTCCAACGCGTTTCGATCTTGAATGCGCTGCTGACGCCAACGTTCCATGCGCTTTGCGTTTTTCGCTCGAATTTCACGCTCATTGAGCTCTTTTTGACGGAATCTGCGCTCTATTTTGAGTTGGTGATGGAGATCTTGAACGATTTGCATGGTGCGATTGCGTCCTGACTCTAAATGACGACTGAGCTCTTTGACTTGGTTGCATTCTTGTGTGCTTTGATGCACTCTTTCTGTGATGGCTGTAAGCTGCGCGTCTCCAGAAACTTGCTCGGCAATGAGCCGACGTATCATCTGCTGATATCGACGGTGTAAAGTCGTTTGTTCGTCTGAGATGGCTGTCGATTGAGCGATTTCTTGCTGCATTTTGGCATTTTGATGCGCGATTGGCGTCTCCCGTCGTTCAATTCGTTTCAATTCATGTGTTTCTAATTGAATTGATTGTAATTCATCCAATAAAGTACACAATTCACGCTCTTTCATATCCGATCGCATTTTCAATTCGTTGTATTTCCGGGCTTGCAAAAGGACGTGATTGCGTAAAGAGGAGAGGTCATTTTGGACAGAGATGGTGGTATTGGACTCGGGCAACGCTTCGGGAGTCTTTCGTGCAGTTTTCATGGGAGATAACACCTTCATTGCGCTGTTATTGGAGCCATCTTGTCGTCGTGATGGAAACACCAATGGAGTATTCACTTTCCGTACCGCTTCGACCAAGTCGCGTTTATGAGTGATACGATGAAGTATGGAAGACGATTTCTGTGTGGGAGCCTCGCTGCATTGATAGCTGTTCTTCCGTCCATTTTCGAGCAGCGGGAGTAAACGAGAGCGATTCACCTCATTTGGAATGGCCGTAGACGTTGACTCGCCACACGTATCGACCGTAGTTAGATCTGTAAAATCCATCGATGTCAAAATCGAATCGAGAAGTGGACCGACAGCGTTTCATACGGGCTTTAAATAGCTCGATTTCGACCTGCGGGAAGACGCTGTGTAACAAAAGCGCGCGGATCCATTGATGCTGTCAGCGACACCATGCAGAGATGCGCTTTTCACGCTACAAAAGCGTCTGCGAATGGCTCCAACGTCGAGAGCATGATCCCGAATCCATTTTATACCGGTAAGGCGGTAATACCGTCCTGACCAGTGATTCACAAAATGTCCGAGAAAGCACCAAATCGACTTGGTGGTACTTGTCCGAATGTGGAGGAGCGATTTGATGTGATTGCCGATGCAAAGGGTAGCGAAGAATGCACAGAAGATCTCTGTGAAGACCAGGACGGCCAGGATGTCACGGTGATGGAGAGTTTGTGTATGCACTGTGGAGATAATGGAGTGACAACACTCTTGTTGACGTTTATCCCTTATTTCCGGGAGATCATCCTCATGTCATTTGAATGCGAACATTGTGGATATCGAAACAGCGAAGTGCAGTTTGGTGGAACTATACAAGAGCAAGGATGCAAAATTGAGTTTGTTGTGGAGAAAGCGAGCGATTTGAATCGACAGATTATTAAAGCCGATTCAGCGACTGTGATATTTCCCGAATTGGAGTTTGAAATTCCACCAAAGACGCAGCGTGGGTCAATCAATACGATCGAAGGGCTTTTACAAAAAGCGATTGAGAATTTGCAGATGAACCAGGAAGAACGACGGGCTATTGATCCGGAAACAACAGCGAAATTGGACGAATTTATCCAGAAATTGGCGTTATTGGCAACTGGAATCACACTTCCATTCACAATTGTGATGGACGATCCAGCGGGAAACTCTCACATTGAGAATCCGAATGCACCTCAATTGGACGCAAAGATGACTGTGAGTCATTATTACCGCTCAGAAGCACAAGATCTTTCATGTGGGCTTCAACCTGACACGAGTCATGACGTACCCACAGAGACACCAAAGGTGTTGCCACCACAAAACAGAGGATTGGATAAGTTTGTGGAGGAGTCCAACATCGCAAAAAAGGAAGTGATCCAATTCCCTGTGAATTGTCACTCGTGTCAAGCAAAAGGGAACACCCGAATGTGTGTGACTGACATTCCTCATTTCAAAGAAGTTATTATAATGGCATTCAATTGTGAGCATTGTGGTTTCCGAACCAACGAAGTGAAAGCCGGAGGTTCCATTCCATCATTCGGAGAAAGAATTACGCTTCGTGCCGATATTTCCTTGGATCCTGAGGTGCTCAATCGCGATATTCTCAAGTCGGATTCCGCAAGTGTTGTGATTCCCGAACTGGAACTGGAGCTCGTACACGGATCGCTTGGTGGGCTCTACACCACCGTCGAGGGACTGCTGGATCGTATCCGACAGAACATCGAAGAAGGGAATCCATTCGCAGTCGGCGATAGTGATGGTGGACGATCGCGGCTGAAAGCTTGGCTTGAGCGCTTACAGCAAATGAAGGAAGGCCACCAGCCATTCACACTCATTCTTGAAGATCCCCTCGCAAACAGTTTTCTCTATTCTCCTCATGGATCTGCTGAGAATGATCCCTTGATGACAGCAGAAAAGTATAAGCGAACCGAAGCGGAAGATGAAGAGCTTGGCATTAGCGAAATGGTAACCGAAGGATACTCCGACGCAATCGACTCTACTCATCCGAGTGAGGGTGTTGTCCGAATGAGCGATAAAGAGACCATGGAACGAGGCGGCATGGCGCTGGATTCCGCAAAGTACCATCCGAATCCGAACGCAGTGCAACAACGCGATTCCTAGCTGTTATTAACTGATAGGGAAGATATTGTATCTGAAACATAACGACTTTTTTTCTATTAATGATTTCCTGCTGATATATAACCAATGAAAACGCTGTATATCCCGCAAGCGATTGTTTTGATCGAAACTTTTGATCATGGCGACAGAAAACAGGAAAAAGGGAAAAGAGCGCAAGCGCAAGCGCGTCCACGTGATCGTTCGTGTGCGTCCTCTGCTTCCGCATGAAAAGCTACAGCCACGTGCATTGGAAGTCGCCAAAAAGAGCTCTCAAGTCGTTCAAATTGAACTGATTTCTCCATCTGCACCCAACACGCAAGTGTATACATTTGAGAAATGCTACGAGGAGCATACACCGCAGCGGCTGTTGTTCCAGAAAGAGATCATGCCGATAGTTAAGACGCTATTCAAAGGAATACATACGACAGTCTTTGCGTATGGCGCCACAGGAACGGGAAAAACGTTCACAATGGAAGGATCCAAACGTAATTTGGGTATTATCCCGCGATGTCTCAAATTTCTGTTCCAATACGGCTCCAACAACACACTGGATGAAGCCGAATCGATCAAAAAGAACGCTTTTAAGAGCTTTCGGGTCACAATGTCATATTTCGAGATTTATAATGATAAAATTCACGATTTACTGGACCCCAAATGCCCTCAAACTCTCACAATTCGACAAGCGAATGAATCAATTGAGATTCCAGGGCTCAGTAAGAAGGTCATTGGCGATTTGAACGAGTTTCAAGAACTGTATGCATCCGCATCCGCTCGGAGAAGACGAGCAAGCACGAAACTGAACGATTGCTCCAGTCGAAGTCATTCCATTCTCATGATTCAAGTGCAGACGCGTCATTCGAAAAATGAGCTGACGATCGGTAAACTCCAGCTGATCGATTTGGCAGGAAGCGAGGACAATCGTCGAACTGGAAACACTGGAATCCGAATGGGAGAGAGCAAAGAGATCAATAAATCTCTTTTTGTGCTTGGTCAGGTCTTGACTGCGTTGGATATGGATGAGGTGAAGAGAATTCCCTTTCGAGAATCCAAGCTGACCCGAGTCCTTCAGGATTCTTTGGGTGGAGAGAATCGGGCAGTGATGATATGTAATGTGGCTCCAGTGGCGAAAATGCATCAAGAAACGATCCAGACCTTGAATTATGCGGCCAAAGCGCAAGGACCAAACTCTGTGACTGGAATCAAATCGAACAAGATCAAAGACGTATCGAGCGTGAAGGCTGGTGTCTCCATGTCCACCAAAATGGAGCGTGTAGTACAATCCAAAGCCAGTAAAGACACTGCGCCTTCGACCTCTTTCAGTAAGCCGAAGATTACTGGTAGAAGCAATAGCAAGCGTCCCGACTGTGCAAAACAGCTCAAACGCATCTCAACGGCTTCCATTTTGCAGCAAAAGAGCAAGCGGGAGAGCATGGAGAACAAGCTTCAACAATGGAAACAGATCAAGCAGGGAAATCGATCCAGTTCCGAGTCTCTTTTGATGGCTTCGAAAGAAATTGTACCGACCGGACGCAAGCGGAAATTGTCAGAGACCAAATCGACTCCTTTTTCCACGACAAAAGCCATTCGTGTGCCATTGAAATCATCGAAAATCGCTGGTCCATCGAATCTCAGAGCTTCAAAGAGCGCCATTGAACCACAAGTCCGAGCCTTTCAAACTCAAACCTCCAAAATATCTCCTCACGCCAAAGATCAGTGCCATTCGGGGAGTAACAGCTTTGCATTCCGAGAGCCACACGACCCCGAAACTGATGCAAAAGACCCTGGAACTCGTGAATATCGGGAAATAGAGCAGAATCAACTTGAAATCGCAAAGAAATTGGTGGCGACAGCGGTGGAATTCGAGAGGAAAGAGTACTATTGGAGCTCTCTTTGCACATTTCGTAAAGCGTGCCGGGCGCTGCCGACTCAAAACGACAAATTGGCTGCACGCGTCACAGCTCTCGAAGCCAAATGCGATGAATTGTCCACCATTCCGCTCGACATGCGGATTGAAATGAAGCAGAATCGCATACTGGCACTCCCGACACCAACGTACATGCAGGTACGCGCCTTTGTGGTCAATCGCATCGCTCTGACCAAACTCGTAGCGCGTATTTGAGAACAATGTGTTGGAAGTACTGAATGCGGGCACCTTTGACGAAGTGACGACTTTGCCGACCATAGGCGAGAAGCGGGCGCTCAAGATCATGCAGGCTCGGCCTTTTCGGAAGGTACACGTTCACCTGCGTTGGCATTTTGCTGACTCTCTGTGTCAGATCGCAGAGCTCAACAATGTGCCTGGAATCACGCAAAAGATGATCGATAAAATGCAGCAGCAACATGTACAAGACGCATTGACCGACAACTGGTAGCCTTTCAAGCGCAAAGGATTTTTATTGAGCCAAAAAGTACCTCACAATTCGGTCGATCGATCACAAAGCGGACGCGTGGGTTGCTCGGAAACCTGGAGGAAGCTTCCCATGTCATTTGTTTCCATAGAAATGTCATCTTCGCTAAAGTTTCTCTGCTGCATCATCGCTACAAACTCATCAAAGCTGATTTGCCCGTCACCGTCAGCATCGACATCGTCAATCACTTGTTGTGCTTGCTCTTCGCTGCCCATGAATTGAATCAGATCGGCTTTGGTGATGACGCCTTTTTTCGTTGTGTCAAAGTAATTGAACGCATTGATGAGATATTCCTTCTTGTTGGCGAGATTTCGCTGCATCGTGGCAGCCAGGAATTCCGGATAATCAATGAGTCCATCTCCGTCAATGTCTATGCCTTGGAGAAGCTCCAAAACCTCGTTCTGGATCACTCCGTGTCCCATTCCACGCAACGCGGAAGCTAATTCTGTGATTGTAATGACACCATTTTGGTCTGAATCGATCGCCATGAATTGTCGCTTCAGCTCTTGAATCTCCGACTCAGTCATTTGATCCGCAATGACGCCCAATGCTGCTTTTTTAAGCTTGTTGTGGCCTGTGAATCGCTTCAAGCTGGCGAAAAGCTTAGAGCTTGTGCTCATTTCGGTCTCTGGCGCACATCCAGACACCCACGGATGTTGTAGCGCTTGTGCTGCAGTCAATCGTTTCGCAGGCTCCAATACGATCAGTTTCCGGATCAAATCCTTTGCCAAATCGCTAATGGGATCCCATTCCGGCGACTCGAATTCATATCTTCCACTCCGTACAGCAGCAAAGATTTCAGGATCGGTGTCTCCGTAGAACGGCGGATAGCCACACAAAAGGATATAGATAATGACACCAATACTCCATAGATCGCATGATTTATCGTACGATCTTCCAAGTACTTCTGGTGCGATATAATAAGGTGTTCCAACTCGCGTTGTCATCGCGCCAGCAGTGAGCCCATCATCCATTCGTGAGAGCCCGAAATCGATCACTTTGAGCTCAGCGTCTTCGGCTGGCGTCTGGAACAAAAAATTTTCGGGTTTCAGGTCGCGATGTGTTATATCGCGCTCATGACAATACTGTAAAGCTCCGATCATTTTCCGGACCAAAATTGCAGCATCGGCTTCGCTGTAGTGTCCACGGGCGATAATCCGATCAAAGAGCTCGCCACCTGAGCACAGTTCCATCACAATGTGAAGATGACGTGCGCCTTCAAAGACGTCGTGAAGCTTGATGATGTTTGGATGATGGAGAGACTAGAAGGAATGGTTAGAAAAGAGAGGCGGGACGCAAGGATACAAGGTGTACGTACACGCAAGATAGTGATCTCTCGACGCATGACTTCGGGTCGGCGGACACGCGCCTTTGGAATCGTTTTAATTGCGAATTTCTCGCCAGTTTTCTTGTGAATTCCGACGGAAACTGTTCCATAATGACCTAATATTGTATGAGTTGATATATGAGGATAGTTTATAGATTCGGAAAAGTAATAATGTGTGAGGACCATGGCCTAATTCCTTGTTTTCAATATCGTAATATTCCGCGACATCCCGCAGCTCACCAGTTATCTATAGAGCAAACAAGAGTGTAAAATGCGGGATACAATAGTGTACAATCTAGATACTGGCGTACGAGCTCTCGTTCCGACTTGAGTGACGAAGTGGAGGCTGCCGATTGACTCGAATCAGTGACAGGGGCAGGTGCTGGCGGTGGGGTCGCTTCCTGAGCACTGAGAGCCTGATTTTCTGATGTCACAGACATATTTTGATCATTTTTTTGCTCAGAATCTCGCTGATGTTTTCGTCGATGTCGTCGTCCACGAATTTGGCTTCCATTATTTCCCATGGTTCTATTTTAAACTATCCAATCAAGTGTGATCATCCGTCTCAGACTCAGTTTCTGATTCATTCTGATCGCCAGATCATTCACAGTGGCTTTCTCATTGGCCATAAATTGACATTATGGTTTTGCACAATATTTCCGCTTTAACTTGCATTTCATCGTACTCTTCTTCCATCTCTGAAAGCGCAGTGATAGCGCCCCCAGCACCAATCGAAATACCCTTCTTTGTCACCACTGCTGTTCGTATAATAATATTGAAGTCCGCTACTGTACTTGTTCCCGTTTCTTTTGACGGAATCGATACATATCCCAACGTACCCGCATACACTCCTCGCGGTATTTTTTCCAGTTCTCTGATAATTTGCATGGATCGCCGCTTTGGAGCTCCAGTCATGGATCCACCAGGAAAGGAAGCATCCAGTAAATCGAAGAAATCAAGTTTCTCGCCGTATCGATGGCCAAGACGCGCTCGAATTGTGCTTACGAGCTGATGCACCGTCGCGTACGTCTCGACCTGCATGAGTTTGGGCACATGGACACTTGCAATTTCAGCCACACTACCGAGATCGTTCCTCAACAAATCGGTGATCATCATATTTTCAGCTCGGTCTTTCATGGATGAGGCAAGGTCTTGTCGAAGAGCGTCGTCTTGCTGGGGCACACTGCTTCTTGGTCTGGTTCCTTTGATTGGCTTTGACTCTATCCAGCGATCTCCATCCATTTTGAGGAATCGTTCCGGGGAAGTGCAACACAATGCGTACGCTTTCACCATCCCATGCCTGGATTCCGACTTTTTTTTACTTGATTGGAACGCATAATACGCGGAGAACGGGGCTGGATTTCGGACACGTAGATGCTCATACAAATAAAGTGGATTGTATTTAAAGCTTCCAGTAAAGTACAGCTGATTGGTGAGACATATTTCGTACGATTCGCCTTGTCGAATGTATTCCTTTGCCTTTCGAATTCGGTCTTTGTATTGGTCGCTAGAACAGGAGGTTGAACAGGTGACGCTACTTGCACACTTCTGTTTTTTCTGTGCCGTATTCTCGTCCGAAGACTTTTTTTCAAGCTCCTGCAATTGGGATTTGATGTGTGCGTGCCAACTGGAAATTGTATGATTTTGTTGGCCAAACTCGGAGATGGAAATGAGGTAAATGTGGTTTTCCTGATGGTCAAAGAGAATTGTTCGATCTACAAAGAGAAGAGAGACGTCCGGAATAGGCTTTTTGGAGTTCTTTGCAATCACAACTTCGGGTACGGTGGCGAGAGACTCCAGGGTCTCAAAGGCCTCATACCCGAAATACCCAACGAGACCGCCTCGAAATCCAAACGGAATCGGAAGTTGTGGGCTGATCGTTCCGGAATCCATCACAATCAGTTGATGTGATCGAAATGGTTCAAGCTCTAGACTTAGCTCTTGCGTCAAATGGCGCGTATTATTTGCATATGTGGTACCTCCCTTTGTCGTGTAAATAGTTTCACTGAATGCACGATACTCAAAGCTTTTCGCCAGCGGACCAGAAGCATCTCCCATCATAGAAAAGCGCGATTGGGCTGTTGTTTGGATTTCAGCATTGCTCGAGTCGAGCCAAAACACATGTTCGGAATCTTTGTATAGCTTGCTGAAGACTCGTTGTGTGAACTGCAGCGAGGTAGAACCTTTGAATTTATCGATGACCACTGCGAATTTGGGCGACTCACAAGTGGAATCAATCGCGTCGGGCGTTATCTCTCTGGGGAAATTGCACTCATGTTGCACAGGGCACGCAGATGGATCACAACCAGAAGTGATATCGCGAAAATTCTGAAGGAGTTGGAAGCCAAATTGTGAGCAAATTGCTTCTGGGTGGAACTGAAGGCCGAAGAACGGCAAGCAGGTATGTCGAAGAGCCATTACAATGTCATTTTCATCAGTTTCTGCTATACTTTCCAGACATTTAGGCAGTGGTTTCTGCACAATTAGGGAATGATATCGGACAACGTTGAAGGTTCCTCCAGAGTCGAGTGGAGTGAAGGCAAAAAGCTCACATTCTTTTCGTGATGTTGAATGGATGGAGCTCTCTCGACCATGAACTACTTCTTCGGCAAGTGTGATGTTGGCACCATAATTTGATGCAATGGCTTGATGACCCAAACATACTCCAAGCAATGGAATGGATTCTTTCATGCACGCTTTGATGGCATCCATACAAAATCCCACATCGGCCCTGTTTTCGGGATGACCGGGTCCAGGCGATAGGACCACATTGTACGGGATATGAGGGATGTTGCGTTCTTCTTCCAGACGCTTCTTCTGTTGGAGAAAAAACTGCCATCCATCTACCCACTGGTCATGAAATGCGTCATTATGAAGCAAAATGGGCTCTATTCCATTGACTTGAGCAAGCATTTGATATATATTGTGAGTATAGGAATCGTAGTTATCGATAAGAAGCGATAAAACCAGTTTGTTCCGAATCGGGAAGGATGTTTGCGTGTGTACAGACTTAGTCGTCACTCTCGCGTTAGATTCTGGAATACAGGGCTTTGAAGCGCATGCGCATGCGCATGTCGAAGCCATTCAGTGCACTGATAAAATTGAAGATGCAGTATTTTAATCAATCAAACGAGCGAGCACGTATATCAACCAATCAGATTCGCATTTGTCTGTAGCCATTCCATTGAAAATCTTGCACACTTTTGCTGCAGAAATCTTGGCAATTTTGTGTTTGATACGTTTTGTCCGACATCACGATGAGTGCATACATACCCGCGGATTACAAGCGTCTATAAATAGTAATCTCCAGGAAAGGTGGAGCTACCACGATGATAGTCGTGCATGAGTATGGCGCTCGCTACTTGGAATGAAATTAGAGTCGCTCCCTCGTCTCAGCACGCATGCGAAGGTCTTGTCCGCGACTACAAACTATCACGAGATATGGCTTCAAAATCGAGCAGAACATCTAGTGGCTAATTAGTACTAGAACTACTTCGTGCCCATCCTAGTCTCGCATCTGAAGCCCGATAAGGAAACACATTCAAGTCGGAATCTACTCCAATGTCATTGTCGTTCACTAATTGCTCTCCAAAAGGCATGAGGTGAGCTACAGCGAGCCAAATATCCGAACATTCTGTGCGGGGAAGTCTGCTCCCTCCTCTCCGCGGGTTTGGAACAAGCATTTGATATTTAATTCTCAACGACGCATTTACAAATGGTAAATGGTACTCTAGCGTTGATTGAGGCCCACAATACCAGTCCTACGATGCTATTGAACCCGTCTTATGGGTTAGCAATTCCTGATTCTTCTTCGAAATCACGAGAAAGACAGCAAATTCACAATCAATGTTATTCTATCCCTCATACACGGCTTTGCATACTGCATGTGATTCTTCATTGCGTCCCCAGTGCATCGACATTTTTAGTCACTTGGACTTTGCCTTGCGCTCACTGGTGCTTCAAAGAGTACGATACACCAATGAAGTTGATCTTCATGGACGTTTTACTTTACTTAGCCTGTCTGGTTGAAACTATCCCTTGTGCTAAATTGGCGCCTTACGTTAATAGTCAACTAATTATTCTGGACAAAGAAGTAACCTTTTGATAGAGAAGTTGGGACTTTAGCAGCTGAGAAGATTATAGAGAGAAGCGAAGACGGAATAAAGCCCTCTTGAGAAAGGAACGTCAATCAAAAGAAACGAAATTTCAACATTCCAAAGCATTTGGAAAATACACACTATCACATTTTGAGCTCTACTTTCAGGTGAGCCTGTAAGAGACTCTAACCAATGTGAACCTTTACCGACAAGCAGAGAAGAACCGCCAGCATGATTGGCATGATGGCAACAACAATGTGAGCT
>CACSLJ010000193.1:0-49246 GCA_902706625.1 Albugo laibachii | reverse complement strand
TTCGCCGTTCAGGATGGCATGCCAGCTTTGTACAGCGAAGAATTGTACAAGTATTACGAATACGAAGACAAAGAGCATTGGAGCGAAGACCCTGAGTGGCTTCATGTTGCCGTTCAGGATAGTGGTCAAGATCGAATCAGTAAACAAGCGTCTCAGAGAGCTAAGAAGAAGCAAGAAAAGAAAATTGGCTTTCTATTCAGCCTCCTGAAGGGCCTCATCACGCCGTTCAGGATGGTGCATTAGAATAATCAAGACTACAAGCGTCAGAGTCGTGGATACAGTAGCAGAAGGAGCTGGATCGACTTGCAAGAGAGCCTTATGGATGGTATCATTTCATCATCCAAGAAGAAGTGAACGAAGCAAGACGAGCTCTGGATAGCCTCATAGGGCTATCCTGGATGCATGTGCAATGCCAGAAGAAGATGGAGACAAAGAAAGCAAAGATTAAGAAATGTATTCAATTACATCTATTCTAAGGTCTCAGTACGCCGACAAAAATGGATGTTCAATTGCATTGCTTTATCTTTTGTGAAGTAGGAAGAGTGAAGTGGATTTTGATCAATGAATGTTGTTGAGTACAATCAACTTCACTCTTCCTACTTCACAAAAGGTAATACTCCAAAACCATGCAGATACAGCGGTGAATCATGTGTCAAAAAGGCATGGCTAATATATATGTTGAACACTCCAGCCGAAAGATCATCATGAAAAGCGCCTCGAGTGAAAGTAACCTCGTGCTAATATCGAATCTTGCCCAATCTGATGTTTTACAGGGTGCTTGTCACCATTAAAAGCATGGTCATGAGGTAGAATCGATTCGGATGGTGGGATTCCTTGATACGTTTGCAAATACGCTCTTGGGTAGCCTCCTTCAAGAACCAAAGTCTAAATATAGATATATCAACCGTTTGCTCAGCGTTCCGCTAGTTCCTGGCCGAAGTGTAGTGATCTTTGTTCTGTGTCGAGGTTCGTTAATTCGATCTCACCGCACTTAACTCTTGAAATCAGATTGTTCTCTGTAAACCAGTTTATTATCTTCATGTAGTACAGTGTTAGGACATTATATAAGACTCGGCAAAGGGATGGAAGCTTCATCATCCCAAGCGGCCTTCTACACACAGACGATTTCATCTCTTTCCAAATTCTTTCCTCTTCTAATGTAGCACGTTGGATGGCACCAATACAGCAGATGATGCTCTGCCTGGACCGTCAGAAAAAGAAGTAAACTTTACACAAGAATCACCTTATTTCAGAGGCTCGTGGATTTGCCGGGGAAAGCCCGCTGTGGAAGTTTACAGATTGCACGTCCATTGTAATGCAAATTTCATTAAAACCTTCCATCGTCCGATTGGCTGAATTTATGTTCATTTCAGCAAGTACCGTGTGAATGTAAGATAGCAAGCGCGTTTCACAGGTCTTATATTTCATCCAATGTGATTAGTAAATTACACATGCTCGATTACACGATTAGCTGTCATTCGCCATCACGTCAACAGGCGGAAAGCGTAAATCACACGAATGCAATGGATCAGAAGCGCAGAGTGCGGTTTACTATCGTGAAACGCCGCAAGTAGCCGGTGAGAAAACATTCGTGCAGCGATGCCGAATTCGTGGAAAGGGTCCCTGATTCACGTTATTGGAAAATAATGTTTGAAGCTTGTGAACAGTGCTGAAAATAACACGTTGACGCATTTCCGAGCACTCTTTCTGCTCCATTTCTTCATCAGCTGGTCAAGAGAGTACGAATTGACGGCATAAAACACATCGAAGAATCCATTTCGCATCAAATACTTTGTCAGAGCGAGCCGATTTTGATTCTCCAGCGCGATTCGATCGGTAATGAGGAAGATTGTGTGGAATCGTTCGCCTTTTTTGTCGGCGATTAAAAGGAGTAGATGTGCCTACTCATAAATCAATGTGTAAGATATCTGATCGCCTTCCTCTAAAATCTCAATTTCCTTACCAGTCCAGACATCGTTGCCGTCTTACCTGACCCAATACTGTGCTGTATGAGGATGCGGTTACCTGTGTTTTCACTTTGTAAATGCCTAACGATCGCATCGATAGCCGAAATTTGATGCTTCCATGGAACAAAAAAGTGTTGAATTTCACTCAAACCTGCTTTTAATGAAGTTGGGATGAGCAGCTCGATCGACTGGGAATTGGAATCGGGTCGCTGGCGCTTGGCTGATGATTTTTGTATGATTTTGTCGTTTTTGAGATCCTCTTCTTCACCGGGACGATTTCATCGTACTCTATAGGTTTCCTCGTGGTAATAATATATCTTCTTTTGGACCGAGATACACAGATTGTCCATCCTATTGGTAATGCTGAATCAGTCATTTGCATACTGTATTCGCATTTTCATGCGCTGTTATGGTTACACCTGATTAAGAGAACAAAATACCGATGTTTCACAAGTGTCTTTTCTCAAGGCGAACATGCTTTTGGTTGTGGTAAACAGAGGAACGAAATTACTGTCGTGACCAGGCAAAGTACGATTCATTTTACTACATTTGAAAGAGCAGATAGCTCCTGTAAAACAAATCAAATCACATTACTGTACTCTTGATGTTGCTTGTCTAATCGTGTGTTGTACTCGCCCTCGAACCAAAATTATTGTTGCCCTTGAGCCCTCGTCCATTAACTCGGTCGTGAAATTGGAACAGCATGCGCTGGAAGGGGTCGTTACGTGAAAATGGCATTTAGTGATCTCTCTGAAAAAGACCTGCATACGTGTTGATGATTCAGAAGCTCCAGGCTTCAGAAGGTGGCGCTCTTTCGCTATGCTTTGCAGTGCTGTCTAGTATTCTCTTTACTTAAATGGTAGCGATGCAGCTGTAGCCCCAATCGGAGTTTCCACATGATGCTAATGTTCATCCACTCGAGTCAGAAATTAAAACGCTTCTTTTCGTTTGTCGATACCTTTCTTGGGAAAGCTGTGTGCTCGATTTCAAATGCGTCGGCTCCAAGTAGATTGACCGGAGACTGCTTGCGCCTATGTTCCGTGATTGATTTATCACCCTTTTATCCAAATGTGTGTACCCTTTCTGATTGTGAATACGCCTGAATCATCGCTAGCATCTGCAGACGTGTATTTCGTAAGCGATCATCGTTGTTCGTGAATCGTACGTTAGACTTTGTATCCGATCAAGCCTGACGTATTGGGTCCCATTACGGGATTTATCTGCTAGGTACAATTCGACTGCCGAAAATGACCAACTAGGTCAGTGTCCACTATGAACCAAAGCAGGTTCGTAATCGACGTTTACATTTTGAAGAGAAAATGTTGAAGCTCCAGTGTGCCTTTGAGAGTGACAACTTCATGCTTTGTCGCATTGAACTCATCCACACCGATCAAGGATGCGAACTCAATGTCCATGAGGATGTGCTGGAGGTGGAGCGAATGCGAACAAAATGCAACGATTCTATTGAAGTATTCAAAATGCGTTCTACTACAGGACATCATTGAATCCAATTCAGTTTTTTTTTATTCGACAAGTGAGGATTCGACGAGTAATGTTTTCGACACCGTCGAATTTGTCGAATTTGTCGAATAGTAGAGAGATCATTTCAGAATGTCATCCTCCGTGCAGGTCGCTCCCACCCGCATGTACGTATGCTATGAGGATAGCGCAGAGCTTCAATTTCATCTAATACGCTTCTAATCTCCTCTTTATTCCTTACAGGTCACTCACAATTTACAAAACCAAACGCGTCGGTGCCAAAAAAGGTGCTTTTACATCCTACATCTACATCCTACTCCATTCGACATTGACATAATTACTAAATTGCTCCTTAGGCTTCGAACTTCTTAAGAAAAAAGCAGACGCACTAAAAATGCGCTTTCAAGCAATGCTTCGCGAAATCCAAAAGGTACACTCATGATTCTGTAATACTTTGGACTCGAAATTTACTTCTCTGTCAGACAAAAACAGCAATGTCCCATGAAGCAGCAGAAGCTTTTTTTTCGCTGACGCAAGCTCAATATGCAGCGGGTGACTTCCGGAATAAAGTGATTGAATCTGTTACGACAGCGGAAATTCGCATGCGGAATCGAATCGATAATGTCGCTGGAGTGAAACTTCCTGTTTTCACAGAGGTGGAAGTAAGCCGGGACAAATCTGATAACATTGGGCTCTCTGGTGGTGGAGGAAAAATTCAGCTTTGTCGAGAAAAGTTTCGAACTCTGCTAAGTGCTCTCATCAAATTGGCATCATTACAGGTTTGACCTAGAAATAAGAATCCTTCTGCACTTATATGAGCTATGTTGCATGGATAGACCTCCTTTCTCACGTTGGATGAAGCTTTAAAAGTCACGAATCGCAGAGTCAACGCGCTTGATAATGTATCATATCATATCTGTTCTCAGATCTCATATCTGAATGGCGGATCTTGAGCAGGTGACAATCCCACGCATCGAAACCACAATCTCTTATATCAGCAGAGAACTCGACGAATTGGAGCGAGAAGATTTTGTAAGGTCAGGATTATGCGTATCTTGGGGAAGCTTGGTCGATTTTTGAAAGTCTTTCGAGTAGAATCAAAAAAGTACAAGCGAACAAAATTCTTCAGCAAAAACAGGAAATTCTCAATAAAAATGCGCAACAAAAAACTCCCACCGGTATGACGCCGTATTTCCCTAGTATCATCTAATTTGGGTCAATGCAGACATTACGGAAGTTTTAGTACATTCTGGAGGCATTCCCAACAATACATTCAATCCATTCGATCAGGACGATTCCTTCGGCAACGTCGCATCGGATCGGGACATAATGGCGCCTTACGAAATTGCAGCGGATGTCGACATCATTTTTTAGTACTACTTGCCTACATTTGTAATTCTGTAAATGAGTGGCTTGCGTCATTTTATTCCAAATGAGAGATAGTATTCGCAAAAAGCGCAACGTAATTAATGACAACTCCAGTGAATCAATTTCGCTCGATGAACGCATCAAGCAACTGGAAGCTGAGTTGAATGCTTCCGAGACTAGCAGTGAAGAAAGCGATGGTGAAAGTATTGAGAATGGCCCTGTAAAACATTGCAGTGATGATGGAGTAACGAACGGATCAGAGAAGCAACAAGACGGTGTATTATGCTCTTCTATATACGCAAATGATCGCATCGAAGGACTTCCTCCGCAGCAATTACCTAAATCAACCTGCAGCTACGTAGGTAAACGAAAACCTCCATCTCAATCGCCTCTACAATTGCCAAAAAGAGTGCCATTTGCATGTCGACCATGCGGTTTTATTGGCGAAAATTTACAAGACTTCGAAATCCATCAGAAATCGTTGGCACATATTGGTCAATGCAAAGCAGCAGAGAATGAGTGGAGCTGCGGCATTTGCAATAAACAGTTTACCAGTAAAAGCCAATTAAAGGAACACAAGATTGGGAAGTGGCATCGACAACGCGCTAGCCAGCGTAGAGAACGTCACTATGTCAAAGTGTGTTATGATTTTATCCGAGGCTCTTGTTTTCGAGGAGAAGCTTGTGATTTCGAGCATAGAGAAACGAAAGCGATGAATGCAGAGCGTGGAAAGGGTGAGAATAAGAAGCGAATATGTAAGGAATTCACGCAAAATCAGACATGCCGCTTTGGTGATCGCTGTGTGTTTCTACATTCACTCAATACAGCTTGAATCTATACCTGAGTTTGATTTACGATGAATCGTTCGAGCTTTTGCTGTGTGAATTCGCCATCCAATTTCTCAGAAATGTTAACATGAGTTTCCAAAAGCTCACTGCTATGGTAAACAAGAAACACTGGTAGATCGGAGATCGAGAATGTTTTATCTGCCTTGAGAGCCAACGTCGCCAGCATCTAGAAATGTTGTTCAAAACTGGGCAATTATCCACATCCAGGGTGCTCCTACCTGTATCCTTGGATGCAAATTGGCGATTATTTCGAGATGATTGTTTATCAATTTGCAGGCGTAATTGTCAGGATGATACAAATGCACAATCGTCATTTCGCCTTCCTTAGCCACATTGATACTATCCACGAACTCTGTTGGAGAAATGTATCTGAGAGTTCCAAATTGCCTACATATCGAATTGGAAATAATAAATTCGATAAATCGACGTGTCTGAGATAGACCAAACCTGCAACGAGCACGCTGTCGCAATTGAGAAAGACGCTTTTCATTATAACTGCTCAAGACTTGAGGTAGGAAAGGGTCAAATTCCTCGTCAGAGCTCAGCGATTTTTCAACGTTGTGGGGCTCAACACATCCTTTTGCAATTCGGAGAAGAATCATTTTTCTTTCCTTTCCCTTCAGTTCTCTCTAGCCGCTACAATCAGGATGGACGAATCCACTAATATGATATGACCTACTTCAACCTGTTGGTTCTGTCTGTGAAGTTTGTGATCGCGAAGCACACCTTTAGGACCAGTGTTTCCAGATTGAAATTCTTGGTAAAATTTCTTCCCTGGCTGACCCCAAGTATTGCTGTCTGCAATCTCTGCTTGATTCCATGGACCCGCGGGATCGTGCACTGAGCGGACTTTGATTTCCTGATCAATCGCACCCGTGCTGCTCAAATGAAATTAGCACGAGGAGCGATTACACCACACGTATGCACACCTCTGAACAGAATCCTCAAAATCTGATTCCGATGTCTGATGAATTTGATCAGGATCTAGATCTTCGATTACATTATGTACCGTAAAGAAGCGCTCCATTTCAGCAAATTTTTCTTACGCCGCCTCCTCGGATCAAAAACACACTTGAATCATTTGAATACATTTATTACGTCTTTCACATTATATTCTGAGTTCTATAAACATGAGGAGGCAGCGATATCTGTTGATAAACTTATGATAGTTCGCGTCATGTAAGCATTCTTTTCATACAAGATTTCCTGACATGCAGCATGGATTAATGTGTACCACACGTGATGAAATGGGTGTTACGCCATCTATTAGAGGACAAATCCGAAAATTGCTGTCACCAACCAATTCGTGTGTTACAATCAAATATGATCTCTTCAATGCGCAGAGCCGCTACGCGACAATCACTGCGCATGCTTTCACGAAGTGTCCCAGCGTCTTTGCAACTAGCTCACAGCAAGCAACTTTATGTGAAAGCTCCAGCAACGACACAAACGAACGTGTACTCTACCGGCAAAACTCTGCAATCCCTCAGCAGCTCCTTCGAAGCATTTGATTTCGAAAATGAAGACTTGGAAGAACTTCCTAAATCAAAATTATCCGCAGAATTTGATGGCAAGAAGCCAATCACAGAATTTGGGCTTTCCGATACACTTTTCAGCAATCTCAAGAAAGCTGGAATCACAGATTTATTCCCAGTGCAAGTCCAGTCGTTTTCTACAATGATGAAAGGAGTGGATCTAGTGGGTCGATCCAAAACCGGATCAGGAAAAACACTTGCTTTTGGCTTGCCAATCATCGAAAAATTACTCTCACGATCGGGCTCTCGGAGAAATCCCGGAGCTTTGATCTTGCTACCAACTAGAGAATTAGCTACTCAAGTTTCGTCAGAGCTGAGTAGATTGTCTCCTCAGCTAAAGACAGTCACCATTGTCGGAGGTGTACCATACCATTCCCAAGAAAGCCGAATCCGAGCTGGAGTTGACATTGTCGTCGGCACGCCTGGTCGTATAATGGATCTATTTGAGAAGAAGACGCTTTCATTCGAAGATGTTCAGTTCACTGTGTTGGACGAAGCTGATATGATGTTGAAATTTGGATTCCAAGAAGCCGTTGAGACGATCTTGTCTTGGGTCCCTGAAACACGTCAATGTGTCATGTGGTCGGCTACTTTTCCAAAATGGGTCACTTCGTTGACCAAAAAGTATCTCAAAGATGCAGTTACCATCGACCTGGTTGGAAGTGAAGAAGCACACGTACCCACTACGGTTAGTCACAAAGCAATCAATGTTCCATCGAATTATCGAGTTGTGGCTCTACAACGAATATTGGAAAAGTACGCATCGCAAGGACAATCGCTTGTGTTCACGGAGACTAAACACGAGGCAAATGAAATAGCAAATGGATTGGAAGGATGTAATGTACAAGCACTTCATGGAGACTTGTCTCAAGGAGTTCGTGCATCCACCATGCAGAATTTTCGAAAAGGATTAGTGAAAACGTTAGCCTGTACCGATATTGCTGCTCGTGGGCTCGACATTGCAAATGTTGATTTGGTTGTACATTATCGACTTCCAAATGATCGAGAGAATTTCGTGCACCGCGCGGGACGAACGGGCCGTGCAGGAAAGACAGGAACAAGTATCGTTTTCTTTGAGAATCAAGAGTACAGAGACATCAAGGATCTTGAGAATCGATTCAAAATTCAGTTCGCGCATGCTGCTACACCCGACGCAGATGATTTCCGTGACACAAAAGTTAAGGAAGTGACCAAACGATTACAGAAAGTATCCGACAAATCGTCTGATTTCCTCTCTGAGGAAGCGACAAAGCTTTATGAAGCGCATGGAATTCGGATTTTTAGTGCCGCTCTCAATTTACTTTGTGGGTTTGAGAAAGGGAACACACTCTCTGTTTCAATGCTTACTGGCAAATCCAACATGCTTACAGTTCAGATTGACGGTCTGACTTCAGTGAGTCAAGTCTCTGAGCTGTTGCAAAGCGCTATTGGGAACTCTGCTCAGCGAGATATCATGTCTGTCAATAAGAAATTCATAGTGGATATTCCATATTCGAGCTATGCTCAGCTGCAGGAAGCCTTACAGTCCAACAATGTGGACGGAGTGACCGTGTCTCGAGTCACAGAGCTCCCTCATATCACGTTACCATTAGGTTCGGAACGAAGCTTTGGTGGTGGTCGATATGGAGACAATAGCTCTGGTTATGGTGGTGGTCGATACGGAGGTGGCAACTCAGGTTACGGTGGTGGCGGACGGGGCTCCAAGGACCGCAATTTTCGTAGAAATGACTCTGGGGACTCGAGAAACAGCAGATTTCGACCAAGATCGTCCAACTCATGGGACAACAGTGATTCAAATCGAATCTCTTCGCGTCCTGGACGATCCCCTAGAAAGCGAGATTCATTCGAGTGGTAGTAGAGTCTGCAGAAACAGATTTTTTACATCGCAGAGAACGCTTTTTTCTTTGTATTTGTAAAAATTTGAGGATTAATGAACAAAGTACGCAGCATACAATCGCAATTGTATTGCAATTTTGTCATTGCTCGGGATCGGAAAATCCTCTTTGTCGAATAGCGGCTGTATTCTTTGTCGGTGATGACGAAGCTGATCGGATGGAATTTCGGAGTAGAATTCTATCCTGACGCGTCTTTCGAAATGGTAGTAGCATATCGGAATCGTCTGCAAGAGTTCGTCGTAACGAAGTCGATGGAAGTCGTAAAAATCGAGTCAGAATGCTCTCAGCCTGACCATTTGCTTTGCAGAATTGTGTGTGATTAACCACGATTTTGATCAGATCCCGTAGAAAGTGAGATAGCTCTAATGCTTGAGAAGCTCCATAACGTTGAGAATCGAGTCCCAGCAAAGTTTTCGCGGTAGGAGCTTTGAATTCTTTAAGCGTGTTGAAGAAGTGAGAGCAGTTGGAACAATCGGAACACTCGCTTAAAAGTGTGTGTCGAAGGCGCTTAAACTCGCCATATTCACGAGATACAATGTATGTTGTTCCAGTGATTTGGTTGCACGTTTCAACCTGAAAGATAAATTGAGTGCTGATTCGTGATTTGGCTGGCTTTTCTTGTATGTAAAAGCGTAGAAGCTGGACGGAAAATGGACAGCTGTATTGATCACGGGACTGTAATGGAGCGGAATATTTTAGGAAAGATCGTTCTTGCTCCCGTTCGAAGCGAGCTTTGCGTGTTTTTTCAAGCGCTGCGTTTGTAATCAAGTAAGAGGCGGATTGATCCAACATGGCTGTCTTCGTAAATCCGAAAATGACAGCCTAATTCCTCCATTCCTATCTCAAGATTCGTCCCGTAAACATAATTGACCTATTCATAGTACCACGGTTGTGTAGCTCATTGGTGAGTTCTACCTCCCTGATGAATAATTTGGAAGCATGTGTAAGTAGTATCAACGCAAACTTTGTAGCCTGTGTGCTTCTATTTCTTCGGCCGTCCCCGGACGAGATCACAATCTTCCAATACTGTTCACATCGCACAACATTGGGAATCCTTGCACAAGAATGCACACCGACGTCATCGATGACGAGACGACAGAAAAGGTGCTGTAGCAATGCAATTGGTGAAAAGATGATAGGGAATGGAGATTCGAAATATCGAGCTGACCTTTCGAAAGGCTTCATTAAAATTTAGAAAGGAGACCTGCCTCACTTAATGGAGGAAAAAGTAATGGCAGTTCTACGATAAGATCCATTCGTTCTTCGATTGTTTTGCGCTTGCGAGCAAATACGTATTGGTACGCGCTCAACTGACGAAAGAAAGTGCTCGTCATATAATTCACAATATGCGCGACTTCCGCTATCGTAAAGGCATCGTCCACAATGGGCTCAGAGTCTCTTTTTAACACTAGTTTTGTCGCTTCACTTCCGTCCACATTGCTCAATATCTCGTGCAGCTCAACTCCTTCATTTTTGCTTGGCATTTGCACCTCAGTGCTCTCGTGAATCATTTGACGGAACAAATCGTACACATTTTCTAATGAGGGGAAAAACTCACTCAGAATGTCGACATTCTGACTGTTGCTGCCTGGAAAATCCTTTGGAGTCACTGCGTACTCAAAGAGACGAGTGATTAATGACATGAATCTAACGATTTTTTCTGTTGCCAATTTCATTTCTTCACGTGCAAATTGTAATCCATGAAAGATATACTCCAGATACACGCTACTGCGAGGATTATCGCCAAAATGCTCGATTTCCAAAAGCTTTTGCAATGCACCGAACGATTCTTGATCTCTTTCGGAAGTTATTTCCATGCTTTGTTGTATCAACTCAATCCATTTGTCGACTTGGAATGAGGGCGCAGACGCAAATATAGTATTTGTGGACAAAAACAGTGTCGGATGCGCAGGAGAACAAGCGTTATGGGCTCCAGCTTGTATAGTCCGAGTTTTGTCGTGACAATCAAAGGATCTGCTCATTTCTTTTATTTGGCTCAATTACAAGGGGTCTCTTAGAGTGAGGCACATCGACAGTATCGAATAGTTGACTTTTTTAACTCGAGTAAAGATCAGACACTTCAGAACTTATGGACAGCTCCTTCGAAATGCGATGAATGAATTGCTCAGGAAGTGGTCTTTCGATCATTTCATCGCTTCCAGGACCAGATGGTAGAGACACATTCATCTCGGAGCTTTTAGACGTGATAAAATTCACGTCACGACCTTCCCAGGAAACGTACACCATGCAACCATCTGTTTTGTCGATCGCAACAGAGGGGACAATGCCTTTGCATTGTGCTTGGATGTTTTTGCCATTGATAATCTCGAAGCTCGACACTACGTCATCGAACAAGAGTTTGGTATTCTTGCAGGAATCCAGTGTGATGGTATTCACTTTGCCTTCCATGACAATAGTCGCGTCTATGCACCCGAAAATGTAGACCTTTTGTCCCAAGTGTGTGTCGCTGATAGTTGTAACATTATCGCGCTGATGCTCTATGAACCAATGCTCGCCTCGTTGCTCGCAAAATGCAGTCTTTGGTGTTGACATCGGCTTGACGTTACTTGGTGCAGTAATACTTTTCTTCGTCTCTGGTTCCTTTTCCACTTTGGCTGACACAGTCTCCGTGGTCTTTGATGATGACGATGCCTTGTAGGAGCTTACATCCTGACCTTTTACATTCCATTGCAATCCATTGACATGATGATTTTTTACATATTCCATCAAGCCAAGCAGAAGGCTTTTGAATGTCGAAACAAACTCAATTTGACTCGGATTGGCGGCTTTATACTCGGTACGAATCTTATTTCCCCAGAAGTCGGAGCCTCCAATATACGATTCAACGAATGCTTTAGGAGCAAATTCCTCGCAAATCCATCCAAGTGCCTGTATCCCTTCATTCACCATTTTCACATGATTGGGGTTTTCCTTTGCGTTGTTTCGAAATGTGCCCATATCTTTTAAACATGCTTGTATCCCGCTAAGAAGATCAGGAGTGAGTTGGGAAGGCTTTCGATATTCGCTCGCCATAACGATAAAATCTCGCTGTACTTGGAACGCCTTTTGAGTGATACCTCCCAGCGTCTTTATATCATCGCCCAGGGTATCACAGCTCTTAATGAATGGTGGAAGATATTGAGAAACGAGCTCATCGTATGCGAGAATGCTGAGGTTTTCAGTAGCTGGGGACTGACTTGGCTGGCCACCTGTCCCAATCTTGTCTTCCAGAGCACTAATTCGCTCAGTCAGTGACTGCAATAAGTGCTGAAGAGGTTGAACTGCTTCCATACTATCAAAAGGGAGATTGAAAATTTCTATTTTATTACACAGATAGGATTGCTTCAGCAATGTTTTACAAATCAGAGAATAGAGAAGGGGAACGTTTATTCGAATGTGATAAAGAAATGATCGTTTGTATTAACGAAATGCAATAACAAACTAATCACAATATGCACACATTAGATGATTCGGATCAATGACGAATGTCGGTGTTGTATGCATGGGTGTCCCCGATATGGCCTTCATGGTGGGTTTGATGCATTTTGTCTCCATGCAGTTTAGATGGATGTGCTTGAGCATGCGGCAAATGTCCTTCATTGTGACTTTGACCAATCATCTTGTCTTTCGTTTGCTTAACTTTATTCTTTACTTTTTGAACAAGACCCGCCTTCTTTACACGTCCACGCGTTGGTGAGTTATAGTAATCGTTTTCGTCGCTTGAGCTTGAGCTGCTAGAAGATCTTCGGGCTCGTGTAGTGTGTCCCATGGTATCATGCGAAGGAGTCACGCCATTTCCAGTGTGTCCCATAGGATTGTACGTGGAGGTCACCCCGTGCCCGGTGTGTCCCATTGGGTTATGAGTGGATGTCGTACCGTGACCGGTGTGCGCCATTGGGTTGTGCGTAGAGGTTGTGTCGTGCCCGGTGTGCCCCATGTTGTCATGGGTAGACGTCAAGCCGTGCCCTGTTGTGGTATGTCCCGTTCCATGTGTTGTGGTATGTCCCGTTCCATGTGTTGTGGTATGTCCCGTTCCATGTGTTGTGGTGTGTCCCGTTCCATGTGTTGTGGTGTGTCCAGTTTCATGTGTTGTGGTATGTCCCGTTCCATGTGTTGTGGTGTGTCCAGTTTCATGATGCTTGCTCGGCATAATCTTTTCCTTCAGATCGTGGGCTTTATCGTGAATCTTGTCCATCATTCCTTCCTTCTTGTGGGGTGTGGTGCCCCCTGCAGTGTGTTGGTAATCGTGTCCCGTGGAGTTCATATTTTTGTTCGATCAAAATGAATAATGAACCGACTAATCTTTTCATATATTAGTGACAGTTCGAAAAACGGGCGATCTTTCTACGTGTCGCATCCTTACTTCTCACCACAAACACTGGACGTTGTTTTCTCAAAAGAGGCGGTCATTGGCTCCGATCAGGTTGTGCGACACTTTTTACTTTGAATGGAACCGAAAGGCTATTTGATGTGTCATACGGCGCTGGTAGTGTCATACGGTGCTAGGTGAGGTACATCAAAATGACTGAATTACTTCATTTAGGATCAGTTTGTATTACCATTGGAATTGCGATATGTTCCTGTCGTTGCGGCGTTTGATGAGAATACACCCAGCACGAGGGACAGAACAGTGTACATTCCTCACACTCGTCACATCGCAGAACCGCTGCTGCATTCCCGCATTCTTCGCATTTACCTAGCCGAATTAGACGACCTCGAATGCGCTTAAAGTACTTGTGCTCTATTTCTTTTGCTTGTTTTCGTCCCGCGTACCCTCGCGCTACTCTCTGGATGATACTGACAGCTGTTTGCTGTCTTCCTTTCACTTGTTTACGCACTTCTTGTTGACATGCAAGCCGCTCGATCTCTTTTGTATTATTACTCACTGCAGTCTCGATTTCGTTGATCTTTTTGCATACATCTCTGTGATGCAGATTCCGATCATGTGCGATAGAAGCTTTGATACCTTCCTCGCGTTTAAGAGCCAGAGATTTGCTATACCAATCGTAGAGAACCGGATGAACGACCATCTCCGGTGCTATTGAGAAGCTCGATTCGTCTATATGCGGACCTTCCGAAGCGAAGGCGTTACAGTGGGGAACCTGGTTCGTGCAAAACGCTTTCCACAATTGGGAAGCATCAATATCGCCAGCGTCTTGCTTAGTTTCTTGGTCAAATTCTGGATTTATAAAGCGAGAGATAGCAGCAAGCTCATCATCATCACTGAGTGATTCACTCGTATTTTCCACTGGTCTTTTCTCAAATACAAATTGCGAATTGGGTTCGACATGGTCTTCGATGTCTGCTTGACGCCAAACATATGATTCTGCATCCTTTTCCGGCTGTAAGTAGTGATATACGTTGTACTCTTTGCCAGCTATGAATGTCTCAAACCATTTCCGATTTTCCCGCTCGATCGAAATGCAATTGACTGTGTTCATGTGAGTACTATATGCGGCATACTTGCGCTCGAGGCTCCAGTCCTCCGTCGTCGATAGATCATCAGATAAGTTGTCAATGAAGTCCTGTGTCATCTTCCGGTCGCTGGTTGAAAGGCTCGTTAAGGCCTTTAGTCGGCTACTGCAACTACGCTGTAAGAGTTCTGCATGTACAGCCCGCTCTTGTTGGGAATTTCCATAATGCTTCTTGTAATCAGCGAGCTTTTCGTTGACAGTTTGTGTCAGCGATTTTATCTCATCATGCAATTCTCGACGGGTGTACGCTTTGGCTGAGCTCGGATCCCGCGTTTCTGCCAATTCCTTGATGCTGGAGGCCATCGACAGAGTCAATGGATATTTAGCATTTGATGATCAGCGCGTACCGCTTCTCAACTCGTTCACGTTGCGCCATGAAATCTTCATTGGGCGCTTGACTCCTGCGAACTGCATCGATTGCCTCTGATAGCATCGTTTCTCGTGGGAAGCATTGATCTTGTTCTTTTATCCACAAAGAATCAAGTTCATCAGCGTCTTTTGCAAGCAGATTGGCCTCCAGAAGTGCTCGTGTCTCATGCGTCAACGCTTGAAATCCAAAAGGGTCGAATTCTCTTGTCACTGGATCCGCCACATTTCGCTTTCCTCGTAATCGATATCGACGCCACTGTTTCTGGATTTTCCGAGCGCATGTGATTTTTCGAGCAGTCCCAATTTCGGACAAGTCTTGCGCACTGGTACTTCTAAGGAACTCGAGTTCGATCTCCTGGCGAAGGATGTTTTTCTGACGCTGTCGTGAATGCTGCAGAAATACTACCGCACATCTCAGCTCAGGGAATTTGGAATGGAGGAGCCTTACCAACTTGCTCCCGGTTAAACTCTAGAAGAGGTCGAAACTCGCGGCGAATCAATCGACCTCGGTGAATTGCCTGGAGCCGTGTGATTGCAAGCTACCAAACGAATGGCGTGAATGTGTTATACTGCATCCATTCTAGGAATTTACCAAATATCGTTTATATTTTCTTCGGCACGAGTAGCCCCGAAACAATTTCTGAATTATAGCTGCAGAATTATCCGGTGGCCTTTGACATTCCATCAATTTAAAAGCCAATAGATGGAACGTCTCGCAAGCCAAAATCTTTTGTCAAATCTACAGCGCAATTTGTCTTTGTGGAGAGAAGTTCAGGTCGTACGAGACACTTTGAGCGTAAGAAAAGTTTATTTGGGAACAATGGATTTTATATGAGGAATGGATCGATAGAAAGCAAGCGTGGCAGCCATTCTTCGATGGAAGGAACGAAAGAGCGATACTCTGCAGTTGCTATTTATTCGACGTGCCGATAATGAAGGGGATGCATGGAGTGGACAAATCGCTTTTCCTGGAGGAAGACGTCAGATAAAACGATCTGCAGAGGCTTTAAAGACAAATCATTCGGAAGACTGGGAAACGAGTAGAGAGACAGCGACACGAGAAACATTTGAAGAAGTGGGCTTAAAACTGGATGAACCGTACGTACAATGACACCCAATCGGAAAAAGCATGTTCTACCGTCTCGATTGATCTAGTAATGTCCATTGGATCGGTCAATTTCAACCGATCCGAACGCATCTGCGCTCGTTGTATGTCACAACTGAAGGTACGACGATGAAGTTTTGATGATTATTTCGCATATCTAAGGATTTCGTAGTCTTCTTTGTCGATGAGCCAGCGGAGGACCGAAACACTGTATTTACAGTACAGCCCAAAGAGGTGGCGGACGTCTTCTGGGTTGAGGTGAAGGAGCTATACAATTCGGATCGATATCACCATCTCATTTGGCCGATGAAAACCTACTTTGAAAAATCCGTCGGATTTCCCTTCCTCGGGCGATTGCTACATCGCATTATTGGAGATATGATTGTTCCTTGTATTTATCTCCCCCGACCGTGCTCAAAGGTCCAAAGCAAAGACGATTGCTCGATTACTCGCCACCAATCCGACTATGTGCTCTGGGGGCTTACTTTAACAGCCGTACTGAAAATATTCGAAGCAGCCGATTCGCCACTTTCGTTTCCAGCCTCTCCTTTCCAATTTACTAGCAGATGTGGAGCATCACTACTTTCTTTGCATCGTCTGTGTCGTCGTCCATCAGTTTTTTTAGCAATCGCTGTATCGGCCGGCTTTTTTGGTGTTCAAGCTTTTCTGAGTCGAGTTTTTTTTTAGTGTAAAAGTAAAAGCATTTGGGCAAACGATTAATTGGATATTTGTTCACAAAGTGTGAGGAATAAAGGTACCTAGCAGCTAGCTGGTCTGTGAATTGCATAACTTCGTAGAAGCATTGCGATCAGCAGCTGCTAGCAACAGAAATCAACGTGTTAGAGAGTGTCAGAATCACTGCCGCAATTGGGTGCCATAATTTACACGACTGGAACCCTAGTTATAAATAAGTTGATCCTATTCAACAGTGCTCAAAATGAGAGGAGTGGAGCCGCATGAGATTGAAAAAGAACACTCGTTCTGGTATGGGAGTAAAGATGGACTAAGTAGATCATTCCTATCGTCATCGAGAGTTTTCAGTCATCGCCGTAAGATCCGAAGTCGTCCCGGAAAAATGAGTTTCATGTCAGAATTAGAGCATGCTTCTTCCTCCTTGACACATCGTCTGAGGCGGCATAAGACGGAAACAACGATCGATGAAGACGACTTGAGTGGTTATCACATCTTACGGATATGTCTTCATTCGGTTGAGGGATTGAAGGAACGGCACAAAAGTAGTAGAAAAAACGCTTTTTTCTGTAAAGCGTACCTTAGCAAAAGTGCAATGGATCGAGGCAGCCGAGTAAGTCTCCGACGAATGTTGTCCTCTGATAATAATGAGTACTCTGGATTCACCCACACCAAACGCGCATCTGAAGGTAGCCCTTCCATCATCCCAGTCCGATTAGTACAAACGCACGTCCAAACTTATCAACACGGAAGAATCACGTGGAACGAGCATTTCCAAATTCCAGTTTTGGATCCACAAATTGACATCTTATGCATACGAGTCAAGTCAGCCAACGCCATTTCTTCGCCAACGATCGCAACATGCTCCATACCGATCACTAATTTATTATTAAATCAGACGCTCGACCAGTGGTTCAATCTCATGAATGGTTTGAAAGACGCTGGTCGTATACGACTCAACATTAGATTCCTTTCCCCTCGCAAATCATCTTCTACCACCATGGCTCCAAAAGATTTTTCTTCCTCTTTAAATTTCAACACAGCGCTGCTGTATGAGCCATTCGATCCATCGAAGGAACAATTCAAAGCTCTTAGAAAGTCTGATCTTCAAACTCAATTGAATAAGGTATATCCTGAGACCACAGAGCTCAGCAAAAGTGCTTTTTACCAACGAGAGATTGTGGAATCAGCGCACATTGCAATTTGGGAGGATGACGTCGTTCCAAGACCAAGTACACAGAACGTTGAAGAGTGTGTGAGTCCAAGCATCCAGTCTCTCTCTTTCCGAGAAACTTATTCGGCTATCTTGCATCGTATTAGTTATAACGTTTTGTTCGAGGATGATGAACAAAGCGGAGACGACATATCTGACATCGATTCTGGTCGTCAAGACAACGTCTTGATGGAAGAAGACGATGATGAAGATACTGATATCACATGGATATATGCAGCGCAATCCAGCTTTCTCCGAAACATCTCGTCTCAAGGTCGTAAACACAGCGAAAAAATGGTTAGCGATTATAGTCATTTTCCTATATTAGAAGATATGTACCCCGACGTCAAAGAAGTCGATTTCTGTAATTACTAAAATGTTTCTGTATAAATATAGAATATTGTGATATTGATGAAATCTTTTGGGGGCTTGGAAAATGAGTGCATTCAAGCGTCGATTTCGATTAGAGGATCAGCTCGCTTTTTATCTATCTTATCACCGCAATACTACCAATCGGAACATTCACCTACTCTGCATATGGCCTATTTTGATCACAGCTCAAGTCATTTTAGCCAGTGTTTCACCCAAATGGTTGCAGCCATCAATGGTGCGCTCGGATTCATTTCAATTCCAACAATGTTTTTACTTCAATTATGCGACTCTTGTGGCGGCTATCTACATTCCGTGGTATATTCTTCTCGATCCATTGTACGCAGAGCGTCCGATCTGTCTGCTTCATCTGGTTGATTTCTCTTTGTAAAATGTCAGTGCAGGCTCCTTAGGGGCAATGCTAGTGTTAGCGTCTACAGTATTCGCAAACCATGTGAGCTTATTATCACCTATATATCTGGGATTGGATGCGTGGAAGGTTGCATTACCGCTTCATCTCCTCGGCTGGATTGCACAGGTACAAAACATAACTGGTAATTTTCAGCACTGATTGAGAGTCTCTATGAAAAAGTTCATCGGTCATGCAATATACGAAAAACGAAAACCGGCTCTAGTAGACAGCTTGGATCAAGCGTTGATAACAGCGCCAATGTTTGTCCTGCTGGAAATTCTATTTCACGCGGGATATAAGCCTGACCTCTACGATCGTGTGCTTCGGCGGGCATCCAAAAATACGCATCAGCAGACAGCGAACGAATGCGCCAGACGGGAAACTGGCGCACGTGATGACGCATGTTCTAGTTGGCTGCAGGCAGTTGCGGATGAGTGATTTAATTCTGATCTATGAGAGGCTGCCACATGGTTAGTACATAGCTAGAATCAATATCGAATTGTTCTTATGAATAGTTAATATCCGGTTCCGGAACTGTTACTGCCTTCGTTCGTGAATGTCCTCTCCTGATTTGAGACCATTTGATTGGTCGTTAAAAATGACGCACGGATGCGGCCTTGCCTTCCTGAGCCCAAAGCACCGATAGAGAGTTCCCATATGGCTGTATAGATGGGCATCATGTGATATAGAGCATTCATACTGTCGTGTGGGAGAGAAGTAATGAAGTAAGCATGTCATGTATTCTGCAACTCGGCATTCTTCTCAAAACACAAACTCATTAACCAATTTGTGCCAAGAACCTCACCAGAAAAATCGAAACTAATAAAATGTGGAAGCTTAAATCACTGGTATCTCTATCCCCACTTTTCATTTCACCCGGAATGCCGTTTTTCTTCCAACCTTATAACGGTTGCATGAACTGTGGCCAACAACCAGGATATGTCTCAAGTCAGACCCATCAGCCCAAAATGCTAACTGCGACCCCTGATCTATCTTGGAGCACTCAGAACCCGAACCCAGTTGCATCACCTCCTGTATCTATCCCTGGGCAGGCTGCGAGCCCTTCCGCCACTCTACCAACTCCGAGTAATCGGGCCCCTGTACTTTCCCCAGGTGGTCCGACCCCGGTGGTATCGCCAAGACGAATTCAGACATGCCAGACAGTTGAGATTTCGCAAGACATGCAGGATATGCTTGTTGCAGTCAACAATGATCGAGCCAACAACGGACGTTCACCACTCCAATATGATGATTGCATGAACTATCTAGCCTATGAGCATGATATCGACATGAGCAGTCACAATCTTTTCTCTCATGTTGGATCAGACAATCTTACAATTTCTGGTCGAATCGCACGCCTAGGGATCGAATTCCGAAGAATTGGTGAGAATATCGCCATGGGACAGACTCAAATTGCTGAAGTCCAGAAGGACTTCATGGCCTCAGATGGTCATCGTGACAATATATTGAACGCCGAATTTGAAGTTTTTGGGTATTGTTTGAGTGTTGGAAAGAATGGCAAAACCTATCACACCCAAACATTTGCCAAACTCTCTAACTAGATGGTCAAGCGAAGAACTTCTGTTTCATGATTTGTGGTGTCAGTGCAACAAATCGAAGTCATTTTTTCTGTACGTTTCTCGTCAAAATTTCTTCTGTATCTGTGCACACTACGACCGCAGTCCATTGCATGAAATTCTCGCCACATTCGTCATGTTGCTCCGGCCTCGGTATTCTTAATCGCTCTTTCTGCATACATCGACTAACAAGACAGCAAATGCGCATTCTCGCTATCATATGAAGATTGTCTACCATCTAACGCACGGATAATTATCGTAATGCTTCACATCAACACTGTCTCATTTCCAGCCAATATTCAAAGCGTGCGTAATACTTGTGTCCCATTGCAGATAACAGTTGTGACGACCTTGAATTGGTACCTGTCTTGACTCTGATTAAAGAAGCGATACGCCGCGATTTCAGCTACGGTCACGCCGCCAATATAGTACACTAAAATCGTTTTCATCAAGCGCAGACCGATGGAAGTTGAATTCCTGGATATCTGAGATGATGCAAAAGATGTTCTGAGTCTCTTGGGATCCATATCGAGTGCTGACTGAACGATCCTTACACTCAAAAATGCATATCCAATGTAAGGGAATAGGAATTGAATGTCATTTGGTGTTTCTGCTTCCTCATCGTTGAGTACCTCTTGCTTCAGACCATACCTTCGCTTCAGCTTTTGCAAGTCCCGAACTATTTCCGAGGATAACAGGCCCAATTTCTCTAATCGCGAAAAAACTCGCAGTTTGTCGTATCCGTAGCTGTGGCACACTTGTCTTTGATACCAAATCAGTCGTTCCACTTTAATTCCCCCGCGGACGATACAAAACAAACATAAACGTCGTAAAAACGCATACATATTCATCGGAGGATTTCGCAATACAGCTTCTTTCAGAAAGATTTTGGTCTCTTGTACACTGATGGACACCACAGAGTTTTTTTCTCGGCAATTAGAATTTTCATTTCCACTTCCAAGCTTTCTCGTGGCAGATACTTTTTTGCTTGGACAGAAACGTGCTCAATCAACGCAAGGCGTTGTTTCAATCCTTGCTTCCTCTTCAAAATCGAAGGAATCTTGGCTATCAGAGCTCTCAATTCCGTGACGCTGAGTCGATGTTTTGTCGCATCCAGCCCGGGTTCAGAACGCCTGCAAGCATCTTCAGACAGCGTTTGTTCTATGCCCGATTTTATCACTTAGAACGATGTTGAAGTTCGTGTCGCGAAGTGCGAGGTGAATCGGGTCCAAATGACTCAAAATGGCTTTGCTGGTCACAAACTCTTCATTCTGTCGACTAGTTTGGCTATCGTCCGTGCTCTTGGAATCCGTACTCGTGCTCTTGCTACTACAATTTTCCGTTGCCGCACTCGGGTAGAAAACCTCTCCGTGATTTGTATTAAGCCATGCGTCTATCAAGCCTTCATAATTCATGGGAGTCAAAAACATTGTGTACGGATCTGTCATTCGATCCAGGATGATGACTCGATCAATCATCTCATCGGGAATTCGTTCGTCGTGTATAGTTTTGTTTCCACGCGTGCAAAGTATCATATCTTTGATCATTGTAGAAAATTTACCGAAGGGCAGTATGGATTCATCAGAAAAATGGACGATTTTGTATTTTTTCGATCGTCAGAATACTCTTCACAACTTGTGACAGTACTCGGACATCGTTATGAATATAGAGATCCCTGCATGCTGTTTGTTGGAATAGAGAGAACGAAATAGAGTCAATTGCTGGACATAATGCACATTCATGCAAGCAACGGTCAAGCTAAATCCATTCGCTGTTTGCTCGCTTTGTAATAGGCCAAATCGTTCCATCTCCAGTACCAATTCTGTGACGCCTTTGGTGACCAAATAACGTGATATTTTCCACTCGCTTTAAGCTTCAATATCGATCGCATTGCAGCAAAAATGGTCCAGACATGTGTCGAAGCGGTGGGAGTAACATGATCACCACCTCACACTTTTTCAATTCCAAAAACTGAGAGAAGAAATCAGGATCAATGCAAGCAAAGTCGAAAGAATGCAGTCGATCAACCCCGAGCTGTTCATTCAAAGGCGTTCGATTTTTATAACCATTGACCAGTATCTCCATCCAAATTTCAGTCTGCTTATCGAGAACTAGTGTAACTACACCGTCATTTCTTATATGCTTTGTGTACTGAGTAAATGTGTGCACCAAATGCTGCAGCGCATTGTCTCTGAGACTCTGCTCCCAGAAATCCGATTTTTCATTCTGCTGCTGTGTTCTCATTAACAGCGCAATGAAACGTATCCTGTGATTATCGAAAAGAACAGGTTGGTTCGATGGAGGAGATTGGCTGCAGGGCGCATCGTTATTTATACGTTCGTTGCTGATGTTAGCTGTTACTGCCACGAATTCAAGGTGATCGTTTAATCGTTTACTGGTATACAGTTGACAGTCTGTGTTTTTCTTCTAGGACAAGTCACAAAAAAATACAAGCACAAGTGCGTATGGCAGCTGAAAAGTACTTTACTGATGAATTCCCCAATCACAATTATCAGCCCACGACCAATTCGGAGCACCCGCAGTCAAAATATTGGCCTCGTTACTTGCCCGTTTCAGCGGATCGTCTGTTTATCATTGAACGGAGCAAGAACGCTCAGCTGATCATTTACACTGCACGATTTCAGGATCGTGAGAAGCAGGTGTACGATAAGAAATCACCGATCGACATCAATTGGTACTCGTTTGGATGGACAGAGAATCCAGTAAGTAATGGCACAGGGATGATAGAGAGACGATTAGCTTGGGGATACACCCACAAAGCTGTGAAGAAGGTCACTAATGGATCCTCAGGTAGCAGAGACGCATTAGAGCCACAATTTGAGCTCTCACTCAATGCATTATCCAGTCGGAAGGCGCATTTATGCTTTGAGGCGACTGTCAATGAGCCAATGGTGCAGATAGAAATCAACGGAATCAACTCGCGTCTGAGAAAAGTGTTTGTGTGCGCGACAGACACACAAGCAGTTTTCATCCCAAAAGTTGCGTATGTGGAGCTGTATGGAACTTCGCTCATGAATGGAGAAGATACTTATGAGAAAATCCTAACGTAATGGGAACTCAGCACGTGTTAACGGTTAGAGAGAGTCAATATTCACTGCTGTAAAGGAAGAAGTTTTACTAATTTCCTCTTCAGCATGGCCATGCGTTAAAGCAACCTCGTGCATAAAGCTAGAGGAATTATGTATGATCGGACCTCCTAATATAACGCGTTGACCAGAACTTTGAATTTTCTGATTAAGCTCAGCCACTTTATGAGCTTCTTCAAATGTGACGCCTCCGCAGATGTAAACGATCACATCTCGAACTTTTTTGATTCCTGGAACGACATTTCCATTCACGATCCCAAAGTCATTGTCGAGCAATTGGCCTTTGACTATCGATTCGAGGCAACGTATCAAGGGAGGCACATGCTGCGCGTATACATTTGGCACACCTTGTAGGCCTTGAGTCATAGCCCGCATAAATTTCTTCAGACCCCGATCACCAAATAAATCGCCAGATCTGACACTAGCTCCTCCATATTTCAAGAAAGAGTCGATGAGTTGAATTTTCCGAGAAGATAGACCCGACGAAGCAAGCAAATCTTTTACAATCTTGATCTGCACGGAGCTGTTTGTTTCATAACGCAATGCATAGAGGATGGCAAGTCTCAACTTGTTTTGCGGTTTGATTTGAGAATGTTTCAGCTTTGCCACCAGTTCTCGGAAATGGTTATTATGATCATCCGAACACGCTAGCTCTTGCTCCAGTTGACTTACATCCATCAGATTATCTGTACCCACAAGTCGAGCTAGCTCCCCCATCAAAGTGACATGTTTCGATACAGCAACCGATTGGGATCGGAAGGCAGGATAATTCTCAACGAATCTCTGCATATCTTCGATGGACTGGATATTTTCGTGAGTCTGCGTCTTTGCTTGATACTCATCGACTAACTTTTTGACAGCCATTCCCAAGTCGCCAAAATTTGCGTACATCTGTTTCTCGAAAAATGCATCAGAAGTGGCAGATAACACCACTTCCTTCATATCTTTTCGAATGCCTGGAACATTTTTCAGATCAACGCGATTTTCCGATAATGTCAAAAGTTCGTGTACCATTGCCTGATACGACCATTGAGATAACAAAGGAGTGATTGGATCATCCCGGCGATCCAACACATAAAATAACGGCTGTACTTCAGGGCGTCTAAAGTCGAATAGGCCGCTTTGCTCGAGCTGAATTTTAGCAGAGACTTCTCGTGCGAGTTTTTCAGCGCTCTCGGACCCTTTCTGGTATCGAATTGTTGGTCGTTTTTTCAGTGACAGCAAGACAGCTAATAAACCCTCTACATTCCTATCAAAAATAGCATTGGGTCGTGCGATTCCACTCGAATTCACTATTCCAGCAGTTGTCGGACTCGCATATTTCATGGTCGATGCAATAGATTCTTTGATATTGAGATGAAATAACGTATCACTCACTGCCAGATAATCCGCATAGTATTCTTGTACCTCGATGACAACCTCCTTTTCATCAGCTTCGGCTATTTGTTCAAGGCATTCCAGAGGTAAATGATTCGTGAAGAAAATGTGATACTGTGAGAATTTTGGATTCTTCAATTCCTTTTTCAGTAGTTCGACATTCTCCAGGGTTGGTCGAAGTAAAACGGCAGCTTTCAGATGCAGCATTTCATCATGTAATTGTGTCGCTTGTAGTAATTCGACCAAGAAAACTTCGTGTTGAAGGATATGCGATTGAGACATAACTATACTGACAATCGTTGTCGTCTCTGCATCTAGCAACAGCGACTTCATCCCAACAAGATGTGTGTCATTGATTATCTTCTCCAGATAATTCCGAATCGCAAGGATCACATCCATCACAATAAAAACTCAGTACGGCGGCGTTTAATGATGTCGTGTTAGATATCACTTTGCGTGTCTGTTAACTTTGATACAATCACTAAGGAATTAACATGCACAGGAATTGGTAGTTGCTTCTTTCGGTGCTGGTGCTGCTGTCAATTTGATGTCGATTACTACATAAATACAGTCAGACCGACATTAGATACTGCATGATGAGAATATGATCAGTTTAAGCGTTCTCACAATTCGCATCGCCGTTGTTGGTGGCATTCTCCATGCCCGGTAACATCACGGCAAGCTTACGAAATAAAGGCTTGATGTTATATCCGGCCTTTGCACTAGATTCGATAAACAAGACATTTTCTTGTGTCGCTTTCTCAGTTCCTTCTTCGACTGTGACTTGCCGTCGATCCGATATATCTGTTTTATTTCCGACTAACATAATGACAACATCTTGACCACGTTCTGTTCGAACATCTTCGATCCACTTGATAGTGTTTAGAAAAGATGCACGATCTACAATGTTGAAGGGTTATCAAACAAACTGGATTTCATGCAATGGAATCATATTACTCGTGATGTCGTACACCACCACTGCCACAGATGAATCTCGAATATAACTAGGAATCAAGCTCCGAAATCGTCTACAACATTTCGTATCAGCTCACGAACACGATATTCACTATATCCTTACTCTTGTCCAGCGGTATCCCATAGCTGTAAACGGACCGTCCGATCTTCCATGTACATAGTTTTCGATAGAAAGTCGATGCCGATAGTTGCTTGATACGCGTTATCGAAGGTATCATACATGAATCGGGTGATCATGGATGTCTTTCCAACGCCCTGATCCCCCAGAAAAACTATCTTGTACTTGGACAATGGCGTAATTTGTGGTACATTGACGGTAGATGTATCCATTGTGACATCTTTTGACTCTGTTGTTCCATCATCACAATTTGGTGTGTTTTCCACTTCTTGCTCTGTTTTACATTCAGAAGATAGCTTCGTTTCATCCTCTTCGGTCATGTTTGGAGCTGTCGTTCGCTCTTTTTCTATACCTGGCAACAATTCTGCAAAGTATTGTTCCTCCAGAGCTCAAAACGTAAGACTTCCTTAAATGTCGGATACTTTGTCCGGGTTGACGCTTCTAAGCTCAGTGTTTTCGACATTAACGACGTCCTAAAATAGTGACGTTATTGACGTCCATGTCTTGACCTTTTTCGACAGTCGCGATGCTATCGGCTGCTGAAACGCGTTCGCGGCGCAAAGGATCACAAAACACTCGTTCCTCAATGCGGAATGGAAAAGCGTCTAAAAGTGATGCAAAATTGAAGAAGAAGAAAACACTTCTAGAAAGGGATACTGAAAACGACGAAGAAGAAGAAGAAGAGGAAGAGATACTGGAAATTCACGACGAAGGTATGGAGCGATTTGACGCTCGAAAAGACGAGGAAGGAAATAGGTCGCGGTACCGTACTTCTGCGATATATAATACAGATCAATCCTACGCTCCCGAGCCGCAAAATGTCCTTGAAGAAGGCACCTTAGTGCGCATTATTAAAACTTCAGATGTTGAGCAACGTGTTCCACACACTATCCATAAGATTGGAACAATTGAGGAAGTACCCCAGCATCCAAACACGTGGTTCAAGGTACGGATAAATGATGGAGATGTTTATAAGTATCGTCCTTCTGCTCTGAAAGTGCTCTCGGGGTTCGAAAGCTCTGGGTATGAGAATCACAGAGGTACGAGCATTCATTCCGCCCGTATTATTTTTAACGTGATTATGCAGGCTTTAATGATCAAATTGACTTTCCAGCATTTTCCAGTCAGAGTAGAGAACTTTCATCGAATGAACTCAGTCAAGAAGACGAGCGAGTAGAAAATGGCGAAAATTCCTCAGTACGCAGGAAAGACCCTGAGAATGATCCTGAATTGGAAGGTGATGATGAAAAGCTTGATGTCGATGCTCGTGTGAGAATCCAGCTTCGAAATTTGTCTCGGCGAGAACGCGACCTGAAGAAATATAATGGAAAGTATGGCGTCGTTTTAGAGGTTGGTTACAATGATTTAGCATACTTTTATCTCCACTGACGCTGTTTGCGTGCAGAGATTATCGGGGACGTGTAAAATCTGTGTTCATGAATCGAAAAATCAAATCATCACGATAAAAAAGCGGCACCTGAGACCGTGTGGTCATCAACAAGGGTTTATGAAAACAGAGTATGATGGTATACGTGACGATAACGGCGATTCCAGTGAAAAGGTACGCGTGAATTGTCAGGTAATTTCTGATTGGAGTGCTCACCTTCTGAAATAGGATTCAGAGGTGGATGAATCCTGCTTGTTATCATCGCTGGACCCGGAAATGTGGGTGGATCGTAAGTGTCGTATTAATGTTGGAAAATTCAAAGGCTCCCGAGGTCGAGTCTTACGCTCTGGGAATGGTTGGGTTCAATTGCGACTCGAAAATTCCAACGAAAACACTGCAAAACGCGCGTATGAATTGACGCTGTTGGAAAATATCAATGCTATTGAGGAATTACACGCGAAAAGCCGAGTAGAAAATGAGCTCGATCGATCCCAAGAAGACGAAGACGAGGAGAGAAGTAGATTGGGGGACGACGATGAAGATGAAAATCGCACTGAAATAGAGGACGGCGGTCTAGTAGAAGATTCCCAAGATGATGAGAATATTAACAGCAAACGAACGCCTCGTTGTACAACAAGAGGAAGCTATGGAATTTCTTGGATTGACCGAAAAGTCCTTTTGCCAAATCGGAAAACCTTTGGATATGTCAAGAAAGGAGATCGAGAAACATGTACAGTTGAGATTGGTAGCTCACGAATACTGAAGACGTTCAAGAAGAGAGATCTTCGACTTGTCGATGAAGAGCAATCAAAAGAGATCAATTCTGCTCGATCTCTTCCTCGCAGTCGTCAAAGCGGAAAAGCAAAAGAGCGACTTATTGTACCTCGTGGGATGACGTTGATGGGCACTACACCTGGACGTTATTTAGCCTTCCAAGAGCTGGTCAAACGATTCGTGCTACGAAGACGCGAAAGATTCAAAAAACGACCAAATCTGATTGAGTGGCAAGCTCAACTCAATCTTTACTGTTCTTTGAATGGAGAAATTGATGCGGTCGACACGACAATCACCGATATGAATGTGGTCCCACAATGCGAAATCTGCGGCTATGAGATCGAAGTATGTCTTTTTATGGTATCAATTTGCTTGAAATTGATGTGTTGTATTCCGTCAGAGTGTCACTGAAAATTGTTGGAACACCAATTGCCCTCGCTGCCCGTTATTCAATATCGAAAAGCATGACCCCAACTCAGGTATGATGTTGCAATGCAAAAAGTTACAGACACCGTGACAATTGACAACTATTCCTTGCAGCGGATGCTTTTGCTCGATTCCCTGCGATTCCTTTCCAGGACTCTGTCGTCACAAGTTCGTTACACTTTCACAAACGTCAAAAGTTGGACAACTAAGTAGTGCCGCTTTTTACCATCGAACACGGGATAAGTTGCGAGAACAGTTGATCGTCAGAATTCTCAGATCCATTTTTGTCACCAGCTATTTCCGGCCTGGAGGCTCAAAAAGGGGCACAATCACTTCAGTGAGGAAAGTAATGGCTTTCTCCCATGTACCAAGCGACCTGGATCGAATGAAACAAAGTTCGCATAACGACTCTCCTGCCAAACTACCGAGGCTTTCTGTATCAGTGACCAAGAATTCATCTTTTTTAAGACGGAAATCGTTTAAGAAAATTGATCTCACGCCGTTTTACACCAAAAATGTTTCAAATATCGTTCTCACCCGGACTCAAACTGCTTCCATCGCTACCCGAATGCAAGGTACCATCAGATTCCGATTATTTTCATAAAGTTTAAAGTCGTTTTCCAGTGGGCCAGCGGGAATTATTGAAGCTTAAAAAGTGCTTTGACAAAATCGATTTCGAGTGCGTTTCAGTCGTTCGCCGCATTATTTCTTATAGCTGACATTGTGAATGACAGCGGAAGTGGGTCGATCGATTACTCGGAATTTTATGACTTCCTGCAAGAGCCAAAAACAGTATTTTCGGATCGATTGTTTCAAATGATTGAGATGAATAACGATGGAACGGTTCGTACTTCCCTATAATTTGGTATCGATGCTAATGAGTTTTGCAGATCGATTTGGAAGAATTCGTGCACGCGATGATATTTTTCTGCACATTCGGCCGAGAAGAAATGTTACAGTGTAAGCGATACACTGCAGCAGACTTTCACATTTGGCTGACAAAGGGATGCAGTTACCTTCAACATTTTTGATACTGAACGAGCAGGTTTTATTCGATGCAGAGAGTGCCGACCATTAATCAATTTAGTCAATGCTAATGGCTCACTCTTCCCCGGCAATGTGAAACATGTTCTCAGCGCATTCGACCGGTACGTCTCAGCTCCTTTTGTGATATGTCAATAGTCTCCTTCACTGGATGTTTAGCAATCAGGATGGACTGCTCGATTTTAAAGAATTCAAAGTTTTGAATGCTCGATTTCCGCTACTATTGTTTCCGTCTTTTCGACTGCAGGAAACAATGCAAAGAAGCACTTTGGGGCAGCGACAATGGATGACACTGCGTCGCAAAGCTCTAGCAGGCGGAAAACCCGAGGTTAGACTTTTCTGGATTCATGTCAAGGCTTTTTTCATGATCAAATCTAGCAGATAAAATTGCCCAAGCTTTCAATGATGAAGTCATTCAAAAAACTACTCGGAACAGATTGAGCGATTCAAAGACTGTACTATTCAATGCTACAAGTGAACTCAATGTGTAGCTGTTGCTGATAAATGTACGCAATTTATTAATAATGATTTCCATTCGCGCTTGATGCTTGATTGGGGACGGTCGAAGAATCGATACGACAGATTGGAGTGTCCGATTGATTAGACGCTGCTGATGGCGAGGGAAGTGATTGCACGGAGACATTCCCTGTGGAGGGAGGAAGTAATTGCGTGGGCCCGTTTCCTGTTGAGGGGGGGCTCACGGTATCATTTAATGTGACTGCAATTGGGATTGTGACTGCGACATTTGTGTCGGCTGGAACAGCCGTCGGCGATGTCTCCACATTAGCGGAAACATTCACGGAACTTGTACCGACATCGCCGATTTCAGCCTCCCAACAAGCCGAATACTGATCCTCCATGGAGTTGAATGACCATATCCAGTGGAAAGTGTACTTTCCAGGTACGATCGTGTTCTCTAATTGGAAACACATTGTGCATAAAGCTCCTTGAATATCATCGCAAAAGTTTGGACAATTCTGGAAACCTTTGAAATCAACGACGCCTGTTTCGTGTACGCCATTCAAATGCGAGTAGGACGCTGCGACCACACCTTCGTTGTATAACGCCGATCGTGTAATCTGAACTCCTGCGTCGGGTATAAATGGATTCGTACATTGCGCTGCGACGTGGGTTTTGGGTGGATACGCCAAACAGACAAGCTGACCCGGAGAATACTTGGCCATGATTGCGCCTTTGTAATTATCGGGTCCCTCACTGCATTGGCATCCTTTTCCGCTATGGAGATTGAATCCTGTGTCGACTCCAAAGCCAGCAGAAGCTTGCCGAGCACCGCAGCGCGCGTGGCCAAAACAACTGTTCTTATTCCATACAGTCTCATCCTTTGTGCCTTTCAAAAAGCGATAATCGGTGCATTCAAGCCACGAGTGAGACACTGCAGGACACAGGAGATCAACAGCTGCGAATGCAAAACCGATGATTCCAAAATTCATTCTTGTCATGATGTGCTGAGAATCGAAGAATTTGTGAATTGAGATGCTAAATGCTTTATTCAGACGCTGTGCAGTTGCGAAACTTGTCGATTGCCGTTGGTAGCGGTTTCGTACATCGACTTGGATACACATTTTGATGCAAAGCCTCAGCACCATCGCATCCGTTTTCCGTGTTGTATCGCCAGAATTTGGGGCGTGCATGTTTCATACGGATCGAATGATAAACGGAAGGCTAATTTTAGAGGTTTGTTTCATTCCACCCAAGAATTAACGTTTATCGCATACAAAAAGCGGTTTTATCCAAGTTTTACAACCTTTTGCATCTGAGCCCTTTGTACCTTTACGGCTCGTTCAGCAATTTCTATTTTGCGCTCAAGCGATTTGATTTCAGTTCGAAATTCGTAAATCTTTGCCTTTTGAAGGATATGGTCCATGATTTGAGGTGAATCCTCTTGATTATCACCATTTTGCTGGCTCTGATATCTGAGCGCTTGTTTGGAGCCTTTCTCGCACTGCTCGGTGTTTTGCATAATCTCTTCAGTAACTTTTTCACTCAATACTTTGCGTGATTGTATCTCTACGCGGATTGTATCGCTTTCCTCCATAAGCTCCTGCAATTTCTTCCTTAATTGATTCAAAAGTTGAACAGTTTTTCCGCTTGCTTGCTTCAGCTTGAGTAGCTCCTCGTTCCTTTCTCCGACTTTTGCGATGTATTGCTTATTTTCAATTTGCAGCTGATGAAAATCGATGTAATGCAGCACGTCGCCCATTTCTTCCTTATGCCGAAGCTGACTTTCGATAGTACGCGCCTGGTTTTGTAAAACTACGTTTTTGAGCTGTAGTTTCTCAATCGCAGTATCTTTTTGCCTCAATTTTTCCTCAAGGTAGCGAACCATTTTCTCTGCGATCGTTTTACCGGTGCGAAAATTCTCAGCCCCGACAACGACATCACGTTTGAATTCATACGCATCTTTCCTCAATTCAGCAAGTCGAACATCTGTTTCTTCCAACACGGCCCGCAAAGTATCAATGAGTCGTTCGGAGTTAATTTTCATATCGCCACTCTGCTTTTTTGCTTCTTCCAACTCAGCGATGCAAATATTATTTTTCTGCTCGATTTTTAAAGTAGCTTGTACACGACCGCGTCTCAATCGGGATGCTTTAGAGTCTTTCTCTTCCTTCACACTTGCGTCATCAATCCCATCGGCGAGGAGCTTGTCTTCACAGCGCGCTGCATAACTCTGGAAAAGCTCGTTTTCTAATTGGAGGTATTTGTTCTGTCTCGTGAGCTCCTCCAACTATAACAAATTTGCATCAATACTTTCAATTACACTTCTGAGCACTTACTGTCGCCCGTAGTTCATCTGGATCAGTCTCTTCCATACCTCACCACCTCTGCATTCGCTAGAAAAATTTAAATGCGACTCAAGCAGCAGGGTCACTCGGATTTTACACAGTATGCAGGAATCTGGACCGCTAGATATAGCTCGTTCCAACGCTCAGCAGCTATTTCTCCATACAAATATGTAATCAAAATGACTGGTGACAAAGTTGATGAAATCGCGTGGAAATTTGTAGCATTGACTATTATCAAGCGCGACGACACAATGATTCGCTCTCAAGCTACGCATAAAGTGCAAAAGCACGTGTCCATGCGATTGGAAGAAGTGGTGATAACGGGTCATCCCTTTTTCTTCGATCTATGTCCATACTCATCCCTGAAGTATCTATCGTCCTTAGCTCTCGCGTAGCTGGGTACACGCAGTCAAGCATGATTCTATTGACTACATACTAGAAGAAAAAATCGAACGGTGAGGCGACACGCCAGATTTCGATACTGGCAGTAGAAAAGACGTGGTGCTTCATAGATCGCGAAAGACTCGAATCGGTTACTTCTTGGCCGCATTGGTGGCGATTGGAGAGCGATCATCACTTTTCAGTCACTGCACGGAAGAAATCCATCTTGAACACGGTTATCAGCATACTTTTGTCCAGTCCTAAAACCCGAGGTGTGTTCGTGAGATGGTTGATAGTAAACCTCACCCAATGGCTTGCCCTCCTTGTCCCTTACAAATCAGACTTTTTCGTCATTTTTGAGTCAGATCGTTTCAGAGTTGTGTTTCGTTCATGTTCTTTCTCCAACGGCTTTGCAGCACATATATACGCTTTCGCACACATCGGCATTCTCTAATTTGCAACCTTCTGAAAGCAGCACTCAAGAAAGATGACTCTGTGTGCATTGATGAGCTTGATGCTTTGCCATCTTTCTCACTTTGCTCGATCTCACTCATGGCTCGAATGCACCGATTATCGGTTTGAGAATGGATCAGTCGACGGGGAAGTTTGGAACGCAAACAAGTGTCATGGTCATCCGCGTTGTGGACAGCGTCAGGCTTCAGCGGGTTTTGGAATTGATACTGGATTCAATTATAGAAGTTCCACTGGTTGTCAATGCCAGAAGGCTGCCGACAATTACAACGGGATCGAAATGGCAGTTTACAAACCCGGTCAGCTTGTGTGCCTCGCGTATCCACCAAAAAATCATGTTGCTGCAACTTGCACCACACCATATGTGCCTGATACGGGTGTTGTTATCACTCGCCACCCGCTGTATGACGACACCAGTGTGTCCACGACGTATGATAATCTGAATGGAGTGCACAAGAATGGTAAAGTGGATTATAGCGGGTTTCAGCATTGCCCAAGATTCTGTGATGATATGGAGAAAGCATTATGCACAATGTGTTTCCAACTAGAGAAGGATATCGCTCCAGGCACGTATAGCTTCCATTGGATATGGAGCTTTAACAGCAAAGAAGACTCGTTCACCACATGCTGGGAAGCCCAAGTCACTGATTTGGCAGGAAAGGTACCAAATCCTCCATCAGGGAGCAGTCCCAACACAAGCTCTCCTTCTGTGCCATCTATCAGTCCCATCCCACCACCTTCTTCTATTAGTCTTCCCCCAACACCTGCTCCTACCAACCCTTCCCGATCGCCTACTCCCGTTAGCTCGCCCCCGCCCCCGCCACCTTTTGTTCCAACACCGCTGGTAGCACCTGCTCCAGCCCCACAAGCGCAAAATTCTTTCAATCAAGGTCCTTACACATCTCCGTCTGGGTCGAAAGACTTACCAGGAACAGCTCATGGGTACTCTCTCGTGAGAGGTGATCCATTTCAAGGATGAATGACTTAAACTTTTATGCCCGATAAATGCGTCAAAGAGGATAAGGAAGTGACTTGGCTCCATATTTTTAATTTTGTAGCGATAAATAATGTACTTGTTTTGAGCTTTCTGTCCCTCTAAGGCACTCAATCCACCCAATGAATCAGCTTATGACATGTATTCCGCATGTATTTAAAAAAATTCTCAAAATGTACTATCGAGATTCCAATCGCTTTTTATCGGTCGAACAAAGCACTTTGAAGGAACATGTGAGATTCTTGGCCACTACCAACATGGCACCTGCGTTATCAAACTCGTTGCAGTAATTTGGAGCTGAAAATATGGTGACCAGCCTTCGCCCTGCAAAAAACTCGTACCCATCAGCCACGACTTGATGAGCCCGACAGATCAAATCAAGGTCATGAGTGTGTAAAAACTGCTCCACTACATCAGCTCCATAGATATACGAGACTCCACGATCGCTTTCTGTCCATCCCTGGCTATCAGGGTCCGGATCCGACCAAAGAAGGTCGCACAACAGCCCCTAACGTTGATGTGGATGACAAAATGGACGATGAACCATTTACTGTCAAATTACCTCATCAGGAACATCTGTGGGTCTTCGGATACTTCTGATCTGATCGAAATTGTACAAATGCGGAGATAACCCTCCATGTGTACAGAAAATCTAGCGATAACGGAGTTGGGTTTGGACATTGTTGACATCAAGTGCATCACCTTGTCTGCGATTACGGCTGCCACAGGCATACAATTAAACGTATCCCCAAATGTCCGCCACAATTTCACGGAATATCGCCTTTTGCATTCATCATAGAAACCTGTTGCACATAATCCGTCAGAAGAATGCCTCAGTGCCGTCTGAGCGCCGACCGTAAATGCGATTTATGGAAGCGCATTCATGATTGCCGCGGAGGAGATATATTCGTGAAGTGTATTTGATCTTGTAGGCGAACAATAAGCATATCGTTTCGATACTCTGCATGGCTCGATCGACGTAGTCTCCGAGGAAAATATAACTGTGCTCACTGGGCGATCCTCCCATCTCAAAGAGGCGAAGGAGATCCGAATATTGACCGTGTGTGTCGCCGCAGATATTGATGGGCGCTGGGGCTTCAATGAGCATTGGTTCATCTAGAAAGATCTGACTGCATCGATCACGAAAAATAGACAAATGGAACGATGTGAGGCAATTTCTACCGAGCGTGCTTCATGACAAAGAAACATGAGGTCTTCATTGGTCAGGGTCTTAACTTCTGTCTGAGGTTTGTCTTGCACACTCAGTAGCTTTCGGATGATACCATCAACAAGATTAAGGTCTTCATCGCCCATTGAGTTCCACAAGTTGTCTGATCAGGTGTACAAAAATAGCAAGTGTCCGGAAGGCGAAAGCAAAATATTTTCTATCCATTAGCGAGCGCGCTGATTTATGCGTATGAATGGAGCAATTCTCTTCAGTTCAAGAAGCATCATCCCACCAGCAAATCAATTCCGTAACCAAATCCGTAATCGATATCGTTGTTAGCGTTCAGCTGCTCCCAATAGATCTCTTAATATGTCGCTCAGAATTTCTCATTTTTCTCGAGATTTAGGCTCAATAAACTGTTTTCTATCGCATTTGACTGCAATTATGAATAAATAGCGCTCGCCCGCAATGATCGCACTCTTTGATGGTCGCGTTTGCACTTAGCTCATCGAATACATCCGGTACTCCATTTTGCTGGGCATAAAGTCCAGTCCACTAGTATTCTGTATTCCTTCATATAATTATAGCAAGGATTTTACTGCTTTCTGAACACTCATGAAATTTCACAAAGCTGACGTTCTCAATGATGTATGGATACAATTCCTTGCGCTCTCATTATTGATGGCGCTGTCCACAGAATCGCTCAAGTGCGTGCATCGATTTATCCTCTAATCCCGCTAATAATCTTGTCCTTTAAAAAGCCCAGTGAAAGCGATTTCTAAATTCCTTGGCTTTCCGGCTTGGTACTTTGGAGTTCTTTCGTTTCTGCTGATGCTTGTGCTTTTATGGAGCAACATTTCGGATGCGATATATCGCTGTGTAAGAGTGTATTTCCACAGTGTTTTGAGCATCTTTTTCAAGAGCATCGATGTCATTGGAGCAGACAATATCCCCTTGGAAGGCCCAGTCATATTCACAGGTGCCATAATGTCTCTCGATTGCGATGATTCTCCTCTCACGAATTTCTGCATTAGGAAATCATGCCAATCAGTTTGTTGACGCACTTATGGTTATGATGAACAGTAAACGAAAGGTAGAGCAGACTCCTCACCATCGCGTGATACTATGAACGCGTTGTAGGTCGGATTCGTAATAGCAGAGAAATCGTGGCATCTTCCCGTGGTAGGACCGCTAGCAAAAAGCTGTGGATGTATCCCGGTTCTTCGCGCTCAAGACCATGTGATTGCCGGGCAAGGTGCTATCAGGATGGATGACGATGTCGATCACGCGATTCTCGCCACAGAAGAATCTACCTCAGTCAAAGAAGCTGATAAGGATTGCAAAAGTACTAAACGGGAGTTCAAGCTGATCGGTCAGGGAACCTCCTTTCTGAAGCAAGTGACTCCAGGAGACCAAGTGCGCTTCCAAGGTGACTCTGTGCTCGCGAGCGGCCTCCCAATTAGAGTTTTACAAGTTTCAAGTGATTCTGAAATCTATCTCGAGTCTCCCTTGTTGGACAATGAGCAAAAACTGGTTCAGACGCCAAGTCAATATGGTATTTTGAAGAAGATTGATCAATCCAAGATGTTCAGCGAAGTGTATACTCATCTAAAGCATGGAGATTGCATCGGGATATTCCCAGAAGGAGGATCTCACGATCGGACCGATTTACTGCCGCTGAAAGCTGGAGTCGCTATCATGGCACTCGGGGTCAAAGCGAATTACAACATCAACGCTCTTGTTGTGCCTGTGGGATTGACCTATTTCCGAGGACATCGATTTCGCGGAAGAGCTGTGGTAGAATTCGGCCCTCCCATTGCCGTCAGCGACCAGATCATGCAAGTTTATTCTGGGGACAATCGCAAAGCATGCAATGATTTCTTGCATCAAATCGAAGAAGGGATGCGTGCGGTGATTGTGACAGCACCAAGTTATGATCTCATGCAGCTCATCTTCACAGCTAGAAGGCTCTATCAGAGATCGGGGATACGATTGTCTGCCGCGGAGACCCAAGACCTCAATCGACGATTCGCCGAAGGGTACAAAGTATTGAGCGTGTTGCCCCACGCAAGCAAGGATCTCGATATTTTACGAAAGAATCTGCAAGAGTATCACGATACACTTCGCGTCATGGGGCTGAAGGATCACCAGGTACCCTACATCGCCTGGTGGACATATCGCGATGTCATCGGGTCAGCGATGTATGGATTTCTGATCTTCGCATTGGCGTCCATTCCATCGTTTGTATTGAATGTTCCAGTTGGAATCATGGCACGATATATTTCCCGAAGGGAGCAGCAGAAGGCTCTTGCAAGCTCCAAAGTGAAAGTCACCGCTCGTGACGTTATCCTGAGCAAAAAGATCGTTTTCTCCAGTATCGCCATTCCAACGCTGTACTTATTGTATTCCTTGGCAGCCATCGCCTTCACCGATTGGTACTGGTCTTCGATCATACTTTTGTTTCTATCGTTCCCGTTATTCTCCTTCTTTGGCGTGCGGTCTGTCGAAGCAGGAATGATCGAGCTGAAAACCATACTGCCATTGTTGTATCGATTGCTACCAAAATATCGCGTTCTCCAAGATGGCTTACCTCGTCGACGAGCACAGCTTCATCTCCAAGTGCGAGATCTCGTCAAGAAGTACGAAGCTGATTTGGGGCCGCTTGTATCTCTAAAGAAAATGGATTGGCGTGCGTATATGCGCTCAAGACCCGGGCAAGCCTGCGATGCCAAGACGACCGAAGGTAATGGCACAAACTGTGAGGAATCCTCGAATGAATTGGAGCACGTACCCGCTGTCCAAGTCTCACCGCATCATGATCTCAGCTTTCTCAGTGGATCGTCAAAATCAGTAATCGATCTCGCGAAAATGGAACAGCTTGCGTCAATGGAGGAGCCTCAAGACGGCTGAGATTTCCAGATCAGACAATTACAAAATGTGACGTTTTATTTGTTGACTGGAGAATTTAATTTGCCGCTTGACGCACTTCGATGGAATATTGAGCCACGACGAAGCGCGGAGAGCGCTTCCTCTTGGTCTTTATCCGGAAGCTGATGCAAGAGATCCAATATTCCAATAACAGCAGCTTTCGGGTCACGAAGGCCTAAGGTTACCACTCCGCTGATCGTGTGTTCTCTCCATAATCCGCGTAGTCGATTTTGCAGCCATTCCTTATCACTGGAAAGCCACATGAGAACATCTTTATCGGTGGTCTCCCACAGCTCCGCGATCGATACGTTGCTTGGACGAGCAATTCTCCCGGCGTTCACAGCTTCAGCAAACCATCCTTTCAGAATGTGTTCTGCGTCGAGCGTTGTAGAACTCTCTTTTGTAAGAGATTGTGCTATTTCCCGTCGAACTGAAAATTCTGCCAACTTTCGTTTCAGGCGCCAATAGAAAAACTTGCGCGCATTCTTCCATTCCACAATATCGCGAATGACGTGTTTCACCTTCATTCTTCCGGGAGTGTCATGAAGATCAGCGAATTCGGTGGCGATCTGAATGTAGATAGGCAAGAGCTCGTCTTCTCGTTCTTTGATGGCAAGTTGAAGCCGAGCTTGCAAACTCGTGCCCTCTTTGTCAGCTGTAGCCTGCGCCGACAATTCTTTCAATTTTGCATCGAGACGATGCATCAGCTCCAAGACTTGTTTCTTCCGGTATTTGATTTCAATGAGACCTGCTGGCTCTAGAACGCCACCTCTTCCAGAATTGTCAGCGTACATTTCCATAATTCCCTTGTTGATGGTTGGGTCCACTACAGCCCACGCGCCACCACGAAGCTCGGCGTGCGGAGGAATGTAGACAAAGACGGGTTGCTCATATCCAACAAGACCATCGACAATGGCTGCGCCAAACTTGAGAACTTCGTCGAACATGTCACGTTGACCACCGGAAAATCCACGCCAATTCGCAAAGATGAAGAGAGGTAAATCTTCGCCTTTGAAATCCCTGATGGCGGTTGCAGTCTTATGCGCAGAATCGGGAAACCACACTTGACCAGCTTGTAGAATGATATTCTCTTGAGTGGATGGAGACGCTGGATCGGCAGGAATGATTTTCTCGGATGTGCGAACTTCAGTGATGATGGCACCAAAAGGAATACCTCCGAGACGAGCTCGTCCAACAACAACACTCTTAGCCCAGCCATCCAGACTCTCAATGAAGGAATCTTTGTCTGCCATTCCCGAAAGCCATTGACCGCTCGCTTCATCAACTTTACCACATAGAAGCGCTCTGGGATCATACTGACTCGATTTGCATGGAACGAAATCAATTGTGCGCTCAATGACATCCCATCCAGAAATGTCTCGGATAGGTAATGGACCAAAGCGCACTGCCGGAACGAAACTCAGCCATTCTAATATGGAGGAAACACCATTCAACGGGTTCTTGGACGTCATGTGGGTGACTCCATTCGTGTGCATGACTTTAACTCCACCAAGCTGATCGTTTGATGTGTATACATCTCTCCCCATCAGCTTGTTGAGTGCTTGGAAACCGGTCAGAATGATTGGCGAATGCGTTTTATTCTGGATCGTTCGATGACCAAGACGGACGAGATACGCGCCAATACCAACACTTCGACCACAAACGTACGTCAACGTGAAGATATCTTGGTACGCACGAGATGTTTCGCCAGCGATAGTTCCACTTCCTTGAAGACATTCGACGCCTAGATCCTTCTCGACACCGATTATATCAGTCACAATGTAGCGATCTTCCCCATTTTCAGTAGTAATCAGTCGTGCTTCCACCGCGTGCTCTGAAGCGAGCGTGGAGTAGTCTTCTGGTGTCAGATAAAGATACTTGAATCCTTTGGTTGGATCTTGATTGTCTTTCCAGCACACTTTGTACAGAGCCTTTATGGACTCTGCCATTCCCAGTCGAGCTCCAGCGTTTGCAGCCAGGAATATGCGGGGAATCCCTCGTTTACGCGCGAGTTTAGACACCAAATCGAACAACCGATCTTCTAGCGTACCGAAAGACCCGGCTTTGTAGGTGATATCATTGCAAATGACCACGATCTCACGACCTTCAGGACACTCGACCGTGTACATCTTCAAGAGCCATGCAACCATACCAAAAGTGTTTTGACCTGGCGGACGAGAGCTTTCTACGAGATCGCCAGAAGTATCCAGAATCAGTTCTTTTGACTCGAGTACGACACTGGGAATTGAAATCTTTTCGGACGAGTGTCTGTGAGCATGAATCCGCCACGATCGCATCACGCAGTACTCGAAAAGCTCAACGAAATCATAAGCGTAGACCGTATTCGACATTGCTTTAGCTTGTTCTCGCTTCTTATCGAATGGGAATGAGACTGGGTACGGTGTAGAGGTTGGAAGTCCATCCAATTCGCCATTTCCGTCATCACCAATCGAAGAAAAGATCGTTTCGTCACGTCCAGCAGCTTCCACATACGAGTCCACGCGTAGTACATAACCAGTTGGATTAGACGCAATCAAGCGAACTGGAATTTTGGCCGCGTCATCATTGAATCGCGCGCTGATTTTGAGTTCGACTTGAGTGACACGTAATTGCTCGAGTCTTTGCGCGTATCGAAACGCGAGAATGCGAATGACACCTTCAAGATATTGAGGATCGACGGTAGCAACAGGTAAGATATTAAGGAAAACATGATTGTTCTTGATGGTTGAGCCTCCATCAAGTGTGCTGCTTCCCATCGCCAGTTCCAATGAGTTTAATGCATCCACAAGAGTACGTTCAGGACCCGGGTACGCGTCAAATTCCGATCGGGTGCCATCATTCGACTTGTCGATCGTACGCACAACACCACGAACAAATATACGCCTAACCTTTTCGCCAAGCGGTTGCACGACACTCTTCGTTTCCGCCAAGTATAAATGTACATTTTTGTTCTCAGAGTTGAGTGGCGTGACTGTGTAATTACGTAAACGGCGTAATTCGAGCTTGTAGGCTAACGGAGCTTCTAGATGCCGTACAATACGGTCTTCGCTATAGTCGAGACGATTTGAGAATGTGTACACGGAAGGGTACAAGGCGTTGTCACTGAAATGACTCGAAGTTGTAGCAACCACATTCGCACGAATTGCAATGGAAACACGACGGATGCCATGATTCTTCAATGACTCCGAGTTGGCTTTTAGAAATCCTTCCACGTCTTGCAAGAAAAGGTCTTCGCTAGCTCCTTCATCAGTGAGGAGAATATGAACGACGTTGACTGGTCCCGTTTTCTTGATGGTCAACATGTTGCTTTGAACTGGAAGAAGCTGCAAAGTCTCATTCCAGCAGCGTTTGAGAGCTTCTAACGTGGAAAAGCTCACAATTATTCCATGCCGAAGTACATTTGGAGAGATTTTCTGCGATTCCGTAGTGATTGTAGATGCGGTGACCGACTTGTCTTTCACCGTGTCATCGTCCTCGCTGCTTTTATTGAGCAAGGAGGATAGATCGTGGTAACTTTCGGCTGGCGCAATACCAACAGCTAATGCATCGTAAATGGGAGATCGAAACTGGAATTGTTGCGCAAAGATTTCACCGGTGCATTTCTTCTCGACCGATTCGAGCACATAGGATCGATAAATTCGGCGAATGTACAGCTCCAATGCAGCTTCACGAACTCGAACATCACCATGTTTAAGGAGTGGTATCAGTATGTCAAACAAAGGCTGGGAATGATCAAGAAGCGCACGAACTTTCTCGCTCACAATTGATGATTCACGATCATTCACCATTTCTCTCAAAAGACCTTCCACTTCGTGCATTCGGTCCCTGAAAGAGGGCATCTTGTTATCCATCAGTAATTGTCGTGCTTCAAGCGCAATCAAAGAGTATTGCTTGTGCTTCAAGTTGGCCAACTGCTCCAGTAATGGCATGATTGATGGTGCCTTTACAAGTTTGGATGATTGGCGTGAAGCAAATTCCAAGATTCGGAGAAGCAATGTGGTACGTCGTTCAAGCTCCCGATGGGCACGTGCGATGCCAAATACACGAACTAGATCGTCCGTGTACTGATGACGAAGAGCTGTTATCACATCTTCAACATTTTGTGTGTTGGCATACGCTTTTTCAACCACCAAGTACTGGTTGAGAAAGCCTGCAATCACACTTTCATACCCGGATGTGAGTCCATTTCGATACTTCGCCAAGATCGTCTTGAGGCCCAAAACTGTAGATTCAAAATCCGATCTTGCACGATCATTATCCAGACTAGCTTTGTACTGATGCAATATCACTTCGACATCTTTAACATCGAAATCTTCAATTTTGCAATCAGATGATGCAGACGCTTTCGCTCCGTACTGATGTAGAGCGTCATTAATTCGTGCAAAATACTCGAGCGGAATCAAGCCTGCTAGAGGGGATAGATATTCTTTGATTTCCTCGACTGGAAGGTGTGGATTGTTCAACGAATCGAACAATTCGTTGAATGATCGATCCAGTAATTCATCTGGAACGTAAAATCCATCCAAAGCGGTTTTGATAGTTTCAAGAGACCATCTGAATTTGTGGAGAGGTTTCTTTCGTTCAACTACATGTTCTGGAGCAATCTCTTTCTTTGGTAGTTTACCGGAATAACATTCCGATTTCTTAACGCAGCTTGGATCGTCCAAGTCCATCATTGCGATGCAATCACCAGGGGCTAGTACAGCTCCTTCTGACTTCATAAACTTGATCGTACCGTCCTCTTGTGCGAGTAGAGGCATGTACATCTTCATCACCTCGATTTCCGCGTATGGTGTTCCACGACGCAAGCGTGAATTGTCATTGACAAGGTAGCGAGCCAACTTTCCAGCTGTGTTGGTAACAAGACGAGTTGGATCGTACTCGTTAGTAAACACACACGTATGTCCATTCACGACGAGCCGAAGTCCTTGAGCCTCTTTCGTCGCATACGCAACATGCGACTTGCCGTTTAAAAGAATCAAGAATCCACCATCTGATAACGTACGTATCTCGACCTGAACGTAGGAACCATTACATTCAAGAGTGAACCAGATCTGACCACTACGATGCGCTTTGATCTGATACTTGATACCTTCATAGATCAACTTGAGGTCGTCGCATTGCTTGAGTAGAGAAGCCGAAGGTAATTGCCCCCGCTCCAATTGGCTTACGAATTCTTCAATGCGAGCATTGGCCGATTGATACGCGCTGCAGACGGCTCCTACCATGACAACCATTAAAGGATCAGGTCGACCTTGCAGCCGAACTTCCTTGTGACGTGCAATCCGATCATCGAGCCAAGTTGTGTCAATTTTGTTAAGCCTGAAATCTTCGGATTCCATCATATTAACAATATACTCGACGGTAGTATGAATATCCCCGCGGATCGATAACTCTTTTAGAGCCAGGATCATATTCTGTCTAGCTCTGTCACGCGTTGTACCCCAAGAGAACAAATGTCCAATTTGAGAGTCAGCAAATTCATGAACCAATCCGGATGAGTCGACTGAGAAGTATCCCCATACATCGGGAGTGCTACGGAAATTCAGCTCTTTGATAGCTCCACTGGTCGGCTGGAATCCTGCATTTGGATCTTCAGCGGTGATTCGTGCAGCAATCACATGTCCATGAGGTGGTAGTTGTTGTTCATTATCGAAATCAATTGCCTCTTTGCCAAATCCATTTCGATCGTAAAGACGACGGATATCAGGGATGCAGCTCAACGGAATTCCCATTGCAACCTGAAGCTGAGCAGCAGGAAGATTCACATGTGTAATCATCTCTGTGACAGGATGTTCAACTTGGAGTCGAGGGTTCAGTTCCAAAAAGAAAAATGGATTTGCTTGGTCTTCTGGTCGCTCACTAAATAGATACTCGACTGTACCAGCATTGACATACTGGACTTCTTTGGCAAGTCGTGTAGCTGCCTTCATCATTTCCCCCCATACAGCCGGTGATGGCGCTAATACGGGACCTTCCTCCACGATTTTCTGATGTCTTCTCTGAACAGAACAATCTCTTCCACTCAGTGCGATCGCATTTCCATACTCATCGGCAAGCAGTTGCACTTCCAAGTGACGTGACTTGGGCGCGAGTTTCATGACGAAAACGGGCGATCCTGGAAGTTCACCTCGTACTGCTTCCCACGCATTGTGAACTTGTGATTCTTCCGTCACCTTACGAATACCTCGCCCACCACCTCCTTCACTAGCTTTAATCATCACAGGGAAGCCAATTCGTTTGCATTCTTCCAAGCAATGGGCTCCATTATTTATCTGCGCCGACTGGTAGATCTCGTCGGGTATCGCATTCTTCTCCTTGTAATTGACATAAATTCCATTTCCATTCCACGCAATCGTTGGAACACGCGCACTTTGAGCAATGATAGTCGAGCCAATTTTATCGCCTAATGCTCGCATCGGTTGAGATGGAGGACCGATGAAGACAATCTGGCGCTCCGTATGACTTAATGCATCGGGTAATGCAGGATTCTCACTGGCATGTCCCCATCCAGCCCATACAGCGTCAACCTCATACCGCTCCGCTGTCTCGACAATAAGTGCGACATTTGCATAATTGTTATTGTTTGCTCCACCAGGTACCTCGACAACATGTTCTGCCATTCGAATATACTCTGCATTAGCACGAAGATCTTCTGGTGTCGCCATGACCACAAAACGAACTTTGTGCTCGTCCGCAAACATCTCATAAGACCAACTTCGAATGCTGCGAATAGCCTTGACCGCTGAGATTCCATTGTTTGCAATAAGGACGGTCTCAATCACGCGCTTTCCTTGCGTTTCCTTGACATATTCCTTCACACTTGAAAATATTCGCGAATGATTGTCGACTGGGCGCTTTATCTGGGAAGGGGGCGTTGTTTCGTGTACACCCATTTCCTCCGAAAAAAGCTCTTGGTTTGGTACTGTCTGGCTTTCGATGAGAATTTTAGAATGATCGCTCATGTTGTACGCATTCAAATGGAGAGAGTGGATGGAGTTCGAAAAAGCGATAAAGACGGGGAAGGGTTAGTTGCGTCGCTTTATTGAACTTGCTTCAGTCCGATAAGCATTTTTAAATACGGAAGATATGACTGCGATGTGATTGGTTAGGGCGATAGGTGACGTGTGTGAATCAAGTACCTAGCCCTCCTAACACGCTTTGTGCTGACTACCATTGAAATCCATCTCGCTATGACGTCACCCCACTTCGCGATCCTATTTTAATGACGTTGAACCCAGATCCCAGAAATATCGAAAGAGAAATGATACAATTGCGAGAAGGATAAAAATATATTCAACCGGCTTGTTGACTGATGCTTAATTCTTGGTCTTTTCACCCACGTTTTGTACTGGACTTTGTATTGCGCTTTTGACCGCTGCGACGATTGCTTTTGTCATCCGCTTTTGTTGCCTTTCGCTTTTTATTACTTTTCATGAATTTACTCAAATCCGCGTCATCTTGCTTTGCATCATCGCTTTCTTCAGTTTCTGCGTCGGATGGGATGGGTAGCTCATCGTTTCGAGGAGCAGATGCAGTGCCGCGTGTCTTTTTGCCGCTTGTCAACGCTAGTTCCACCAGTACTTGAGATGTATGCTTTGCTTTATTGTACGATCTTGTGAAGGAAGCTTTGTCCTTTGAGTTTAAATCCGCATAAGAGTGACGTTTGACACCAGGAAACTTGAATGATTCCATCGATTCAGTCAGATCTTCTCTCGAAATCTCACAAGCATCCAAACGCTCAACAACGGCACCAATGCAGTCCTCTTCACCAGACGCGAGTTGCGTCAATAGTATCTCTTTCATGTACGGTACGTAGTCCAAGCGAATAACTATCCCACGCATTGAATTGAAACTACTACCAAGAATGAGTGTAAATATTAATTCGTACCTTTCCGTGATCCAGAGGCATGCGATCGCATTCGGATAGAGAGTTCGCTGAGAAGTCTTTTCGATTTGTTTGCGCTGGAATTCTTCCCCAACCAGCGAGAGAATTCAGGGTGTCCTAGAAATCCGCTAGCATAAATGCAAGCTCCAACGTTCAAAGCGGCCTGTTTTGTCAGTAAATCCCAGCGTTGTTGCATCCGAACATACTTGCTGACGATATCTCCTTCAGCGATGAAAGATGCTGCCTTCATGATTGCTTCCAATTTCTCATCGCTGGTCTTACGTGTACTCATTATACTTTGCACGTAATTCTCTTCGATCATCAAAGGTAATAGATCGTAGTCAACAAAGTACGCTTCATTGCGTTTTGCAAAACTGAGATTCTGCTGGAAAATCTGTTGCGTGGCACTGAAGGGATTCAGCCGAAGCACATCGTCCTTTTCGTGCGGTTGTTGTCCAACCAAATCGGCATAAGTCACTTTATTGGTGACCATTTTCCACTTTTGCATTTGCATCAGAGACTGACGAATATCATTCCCACAACGCTCCACCGCTTCTTCCATTGCGTTTTTCTCAATTTGGAGACCCTCTTCTGTACCGATTTCCAATAAGCGCTTCACAATTTGAGTTTTTGTTGGACGACGCATACGCAAATCATACGAATGATTTGCCAGTGAGCGTACCTTGGTTGATTGGCGATCATTACATATACATATCACAGGTGTTTTCGACTTTTTGATCAATTGTATCAGCTCTGCAGTCCCTCCACGATCTCCTCCTGACATTCCATCCACTTCATCCATAATGACCACCCGCCTCGACAATTGTATCGCCGATCTAGAATTGATTTTACGCGTATTACTTGAGTGCATGTTTAGCGCTTGTGATCCAAGTATATCACCCAGAGTTGCCTTCAAGATTTTCTTGCTTCGAGTGTCACTTGCATTGAACTCGATACACTCAAATCCGCAATGCTTTGACACAAGAGTAGCTATCGTCGTTTTACCGATACCAGGCGGACCAGACAAAAGAATGCACTTGGCCCCGCGATTCTCGGACAGTTTGTTGGTTAAGGGCACCTTTTTGACTTTTTTCACATGGATGTTATTCCAGTCGTTCAACCACTGACCCAATCGTCTACCCAATTCGATATTTCCAATCATATTATCCAGTGATTTTGGTGCGTATTTATCGACCCAAAGATAATTCGTGGATGTCTTATTCACGCTAGCATGGTACCACGATCAGGATACAAGACATTTTGATACAGACGAGTACGTACGGCGATTGTTGCTGCATATTGGGTTTACTCGCTTGTTTCGCGGGCGTTTCTGGTGCTTCTTTGATGAGATCGTACAAATCGGCTTGACTGATGATCTGCACATTTTTCTCAATCGCGTCTTTATATTTCATGCTGGTTTTTGGATCGTTTCCATTCTCCAATTTGGTTCCAAGTACCAAATAATTTGTATTTCTTGTGACAGAATTGGTGATAGAACCACCACATACTTTGATCAAATGAATGCAATCATCGCGTGAGCAATTTTCAAAAATGCCACTCAGTGCAAACGTTGTTCCATTCAAACAATTTGGACGAGGCGCCGGTCGCTCTAGTAAATGGGAAGCCGCAAGTTTAGTTGTCACCTTTTCGACTTTCGCATTTGGAGTGGCTGCTTTTTGTTTCTTTGCTTTCGGTTCCTCGATCTCTTCGTCACTTTCACTGCCGATGATGATAAGTTCTCTGCTTTGTCGTCGTGGCCTGTTCGTTTTGAGTGGCGAGCTCATTTCTATCTCCTTTGTTGCGCTAGTGGACGGTTTTACTGATGATTTTTTGTCTTTGGGACTCTCTTTGGTCCCTTTATCCTGAAAAAACGATCGAATGTCCATGGGCTCTGTGCCTAGGAAATGATTATTCACCAATTCCGTGCGTAGGATAAACTTTTCAGCCAATAAATATGGGTCTTCACCCAAGGATTTCGACTGGAAGCATCAACACCAGCTTATGCATAAAAAAAGGATGAAATAGTGAAATACGATTGTGTTTAGAAAACTGACTATCTCCACAACAGAAAAATCTAAATACTTCATAGTGCCAAAGGTGTATCTTTTTTAGTGGCTCACAGCTTTGTTTCAGACAGCTTATTCAAACGCTGATAAAAGTCAGGAGATTGAGGTGATCCTTCTCCGAGATTCAAAAGATCTTTTTGACAGTATACCATTAAAATTTATACTATATTCTGAATCAGTCCGAGCTTGATTCAGTGCAATTGTATTTATCTCCTTGCATAAGACTGAATTGATTCAACGGTATACTGTATAGTAAGCAATGAAGGTTCATGAGGTACTATGTCACAGACAAATCCACACTTTCCTATCTTAGGATCACCTCACATCATTCTTTATCATCATTAAATACGTCTCCTTCGCGTTCGTCTTTGCACGCTTCCACCATAGGAACTTCAAGGGCGCATCGTACTGACTATCAATCCACATTTCGGATTATCACTTCGATCCAGAGCCTGACGTACAATACAGAAAGAATTCTCGCGTTGTATGTCCATACTAGACCAATTTTAGAACTTTGAAGCATACCACAAGTTTCTGGAAATGCCGCATACGTGCCTACCGACGTCATTATAACCACATTCCAATCAATTGTAGTCAGCTTCCCGGTATCTTTGATGATGTCATCCGTTGGTTACAACTGACGTCAATTTTTAGTATAATTCAACGCCTTATTACAAGACTCTTACTTGAGCTTCATCAACATTCCATTTTCCAAATTTGACTGTGCAAAGCATCAGACAAAAATGTCAGCTAAAGCCATTCGAGAGTACAATGGCAAGCGCATTCTTGTGAATGCGTTGAAAGACTTTGATCTAGAGACGCGGTGTGTGAAAATAAGTGCTTTTGAACTGCAAAAAGAAGGCGAAGAACGATACTTTGCAACTATCGAGCAAGAAAACAAATGGCTTATCAGTGGAGAGACCACACTGGTCGTGAAACCCGATCAACTGATCAAACGACGTGGAAAGGCCAATCTTCTTCTACTGAATGCTAGCTGGAATGACGTTAAAGATTGGATCCGTCAACGAGCGAAT